>CAWUFW010018676.1:0-213099 GCA_963921515.1 Calotriton arnoldi | reverse complement strand
GTGAAAGTACTTTCGTTCAGTTGCATTATTGCTCCCATAATTTTGTTCCTTTTTAAATTAAATGTTTTAAGTGTTACCAGTTTATTCTAATCAAGATGGCCTCAGGTGTGCCATACTTTTGTCATAAGTAAGACTGTTAGCTCTCTAGTTGTTCTTTAGAACACTCTGGGAAGCTGCAGTAGAACACAAAGGCATCAACTGACAGGCTGCTCCTGTTGAAATATAACAGGAAGATATTTGAGATCTCACTTAAAACATGTCCTAATTTTTCTTTCTACAGCACTAACCATAATTTCTATGACAAAATGAACCCCCTCATTTTGTTCCTTTTTAAATTAAATATTTTAAGAATTACCAGTTTATTCCAATCAAGATGGCTTCAGGTGTGCCATAATTTTGTCATAAGTAAGACTGTTAGTGCTCTAGTTGTTCTTTAGAACACTCTGGGAAGCTGCAGTAGAACACAAAGGCATCAACTGACAGGCTGCTCCTGTTGAAATATAACAGGAAGATATTTGAGATCACACTTGAAACATGTCCTAATTTTTTTCTACAGCACTACCCATAATTTCTATGACAAAATGAACCCCATCATTTTGTTCCTTTTTAAATTAAATGTTTTAAGTGTTACCAGTTTATTCCAATCAAGATGGCTTCAGGTGTGCCATACTTTTGTCATAAGTAAGGCTGTTAGCACTCTAGTTGTTCTTTAGAACACTCTGGGAAGCTGCAGTAGAACACAAAGGAATCAACTGACAGTCTCTGCCCTTGTTGGATGTACATGTTTTACTGAGAATGTCAGACTTCATTCTCACATGACTGAGAAAGATAATGTGAATTTACAGAAAATATGCTCTCATTTTAGCTTCTGGAGCACCTTCCAACACTGTATGGGACAAGCATGTGAAAATAGTTTTCTCTCAAACATGATTCATGATATCCCAGCAGAAGGTTTTTCACAGGGTAAAATCACCTTAGAACACACCACAATTCCTGAAATTAGTATGGTGCCATCAACAAATGAATTCTAATGTAACTAAAGTCTGTTATCACCCTTTATAGTTCTCCTTTTGGTAACCCTCAAAATCTTCGATTCACTACAATGCATTTCAATGGGGTACTATCATTTATATTGGTCCCAAGATGGCTGCCAGCAATTCCAGGATGAAGTGCTGACAGCCAATCAGATCTCACGATGACATGTGTGGTTAGGCTCCGCCCAGATATATATGTGTATTCTTTTTCAAATTTCTCAGGAACTACTGAACGGATTTACACCATTTAACCAAAAGGCACGACTCTGAACCAAGGGCTACCTTTTGCCAAATTTGGTGTAATTCCGTTCAGCAGTTCGGGCTGTAGCTGCGATGAAAGGTTCCTATGGAAAATTGCATGGGGAAAACACGTTTTGGGACCCCCCTTTTTTCTTGGCTCCCGCTTGCCGAATCACCCCGAAACTTTCAGGATAGGAGTGTACCGGAGCGGGCCATTAGTTTTGAAAATTTCGCAAAGATTCGTCAACCGGCGCCAAAGTTATTTCTAATAGAATGTTGTGGATTTCCGATGGAAAATAGGTCCTAACTATAACTATCTACTGGTGATCAAGCTCGCTGTGTCGAGTGAAACGCGTCATGGCAGGCACTATGCCTGTGTTTATTCATGGAATAATTGGAAATAAACTGCACTGTTTTTCCACGACATCAGTCTGAAGTAGCTTTCTTCAGAGTATTTGTTGAGGATCCGTGCCTGCTGGTTCTGCCGGGGATAGGCAGACAGGATTCTGGTGTGTGAATATATATATATATATATATATATATATATATATATATATATATATACAACAGGAAGCCACTTGAGTAGCAAGAACTTGAGAGGACACAGCAGGGATAAGGAAAGTCCTTTAACTAAAAACAGCTTGTGGCATTACGCGTTTCGGCGGAGTTTGCCTTTGTCAGATGCCGCTGTCATCGGGATACCGCCAAAATTGCTCCTGTGAACTTGCTGCTTTAAATCCATTGGTGAAAAATCACCTGGTCTCATTTGGCAGTTGTCGTGTAATGCTGTAGTCTGTATGGACATATATATATATATATATATATATATATATATATATATATATATATATATATATATATATATATATATATTCACTGAAAAAACCATAGGTTTCAGATATGTTATAGTTACAAATTAACATTTAAAAAACCTTTGAAATTCACTGAAAAAACCATAGGTTTTAGGGACAGTTATAGTTAGTTGGACATTTCACTCGTACAAAACCCGTGAAATTCCCCGTTATAGTTAGTTCAGCTAACTATAACTCGCGCCCATAATGCACTGCTGATGACGTCACATATTACATCACTCATGACATGGTCAGTGACATCACTGATGACATCACTGATGACATCTCAAATGACATCACTGATGACATCATCCAGTGACTGTGTGTTTCTGTAAAGTTTAAATATTTTTAATATATATAGGAAAAGACGTATTGAAGAATGAGTGGGTGTGTAAGTGTCTGTATGGATGATTTAGTAGGTGCGTGACTGACTCTATAAGTGAGTGATTTAACGTATCTTACTGAATGCATGGGTTAGTGACTAAACTGGGTGAATGTCTGTATCCGTCTGTCTGTTGCTGTGTAAGTGGCTGCATGGGTTTGTGAATAGCTACATGAGTGTCTATATGAGTTATTGATTGGTTGTCTGAGTATCTGTATGGGTGCCTGAGTGTTTGTGTGGGTGGGTTGTGTGCGACTCTGTGCATAGATGTGTGAGTGGGTGATTCACTGGGTGGATGGTTTCAAGAGTGCATCTGTGATAGACTGTATGGGTGGGTAAGTGTGTGTAAGAGTGTGTTAGTGAGTGAATGTATGTCCCAGTGGTACATGTGTGAGTAACTACATATGTGAAAGCCAGTATATATGTGTGTTGGAGTATATAAATAGCTATAAGCGAGAGTGAGTGATTGTGATAGTGGCTGTATGGATGAGTGTGTGCTTGTATCAGTGATTGTATAAGAGCGTAACAATGTGCTAGTATTTGTATGATTAAGTGAGCTGGTGTGTGTATAACTGTATAGGTGAGTAAATGGCAGTGTGTTTAATTATTTGCATGACTGACTAGGTGTGTGAGTACCTCTTTGGATGAGTGGCGGTGTTTGAGTGTCTATATAGGAGTAAGAGTGCATATGATAGTCCTGTACTGAGTGACCATAAGTATGAGTGACTGTACGGGTGAGTGAGTGGATGTGTGTGTGTAGACCTAAGAATCAGTGAGTGGGTATGTAGTTATTGGTGTTGGAGTGTCTATAGTTTTGCGAATGGCAGTCTGTAATTTAGATTGGGTGTATCAAAGGTTATATTAGGGTGTGAGGAGCTGCATCAGATTATCACGTGGATGATGTCATCAGTGATGTCATTTGAGATGTCATCAGTGATGTCATCAGTGATGTCACTGACCATGTCATGAGTGATGTAATATGTGACGTCATCAGCAGTGCATTGCGGGCGCGAGTTATAGTTAGCTGAACTAACTATAACGGGGAATTTCACGGGTTTTGTACGAGTGAAATGTCCAACTAACTATAACTGTCCCTAAAACCTATGGTTTTTTCAGTGAATTTCAAAGGTTTTTAAATGCTAATTTGTAACTATAACATATCTGAAACCTATGGTTTTTTCAGTGAATTTCAAAGGTTTTTTAAATGCTAATTTGTAACTATAACTGTCCCTAAAACCTATGGTTTTTTCAGTGAATTTCAAAGGTTTTTAAATGCTAATTTCTAACTATAACGTGTCTGAAACCTATGGTTTTTTCAGTGAATTTCAAAGGTTTTTTAAATGCTAATTTGTAACTATAACGTGCCTGAAACCTACGGTTTTTTCAGTGAATTTCAAAGGTTTTTTAAATGTATTAATTTTTATATTATTTTTTTCATACTGATTTACTACATTTTTAGAAACAATTTCTTTTACATATATTATTTTTTAAATTACATTGTAATTACATTATACATTACATTACAAAAATACTTTCTCAGAATGAATTACTTTAGTTTAAATACTTAGCACATAGGCAATAGACTTTTAAGTACAGTAGTTACAGTTGTTGCAATGGGCAACACATTTTCAAACACAATGCAACATTCAGCTCAATGTGAATTTCTAGTTAAATGCAATTAGTTACTTTATGGATTACTTTTCTAACCACAGGACTGGATCCTAGATTCAGTCCTGGGACATCTCCTGTAAACAGTTGAGTAAAAACGTTTTGGTTACAGTCGTGATTTTTAAGGAATATTATTGTATTTTAAAAGTTGACACTTAGAAACTTTTCCTCATAGAATCACCAATGTTATCCTATGGAAGGAAATTCACTTAGCAGGTAAAAACTGTTATCGTTACTTTTTCTTACTCAGTGTTGGATCCTGGATCCAGCACTGGTGCATCTCCTGTAAACAGTTGAAAAAATGCGTTTAAGTCATACAGGCGATTTTTAAGGAATATTTGTAGTTTGTGAAAATCGACACTTTGAAACTTTTCTGCTGAAAACCAGACAATGGATTCCTATGGAAGAAAAGATAAGTTACTGGTAAGTACGGTTAAAATTACTTTTCAGGGTCAGTGCTGGGCTAAAAGATGCAGCACTGGGTTCTCTCCTGATAACAGGTGAGTAAATCGGAATTCGTATTTCGGCTGATTTTAGAGGAATATTTGTATGTTTCAAAAATCAACACTTAGAAACTTTTTCAGCAAAAAGCAGGCAATGATATCCTATGGAAGGAAATTCAAGTTACTGGTAAGTACGGTTAAAATTACTTTTGAGGATCAGTACTGGGCTGAAAGATGCAGCACTGAGGTCTCTCCTGATAACAGGTGAGTAAATCGGAATTCGTATTTCGGCTGATTTTAGAGGAATATTTTAAAGTTCCAAAACTCCACACTTAGAAGAATTTCCAAGTGAAACCAGTCAATGTTAGCCTATGGAAGGAAATTCAAGTTACTGGTAAGTACGGTTAAAATTACTTTTCAGGACCAGTACTGGGCTGAAAGATACAGCACTGAGGTCTCTCCTTATAACAGGTGAGTAAATCGGAATTCGTATTTCGGCTGATTTTAGAGAAATATTTGTATGTTTCAAAAATCAACACTTAGAAACTTTTCAGCAAAAAGCAGGCAATTATATACTATGGAAGGAAATTCAAGTTACTGGTAAGTACGGTTAAAATTACTTTTGAGGATCAGTACTGGGCTGAAAGATGCAGCACTGAGGTCTCTCCTGGTAACAGGTGAGTAAATCGGAATTCGTATTTCGGCTGATTTTAGAGGAATATTTTAAAGTTCCAAAACTCCACACTTAGAAGAATTTCCAAGTGAAACCAGTCAATGTTAGCCTATGGAAGGAAAATCTAGTTACTGGTAAGTACGGTTAAAATTACTTTTCAGGACCAGTACTGGGCTGAAAGATACAGCACTGAGGTCTCTCCTTATAACAGGTGAGTAAATCGGAATTCGTATTTCGGCTGATTTTAGAGGAATATTTGTATGTTTCAAAAATCAACACTTAGAAACTTTTTCAGCAAAAAGCAGGCAATTATATACTATGGAAGGAAATTCAAGTTACTGGTAAATACGGTTAGAATTACTTTTCAGGGTCAGTGCTGGGCTAAAGATGCAGCACTGGGTTCTCTCCTGATAACAGGTGAGTAAATCGAATTCTTAGTTCGGCTGATTTTAGAGGATTATTATAAAGTTCCAAAACTCCACACACAGAAGAATTTCCAAGTGAAACCAGTCAATGTTAGCCTATGGAAGGAAATTCAAGTTACTGGTAAGTACGGTTAAAATTACTTTTCAGGATCAGTACTGGGCTTAAAGATGCAGCACTGAGGTCTCTCCTGATAACAGGTGAGTAAATCGGAATTGGAAGTTCGGCTGATTTTAGAGGAATATTATAAAGTTCCAAAACTCCACACTTAGAAGAATTTCCAAGTGAAACCAGTCAATGTTAGCCTATGGAAGGAAATTCAAGTTACTGGTAAGTACGGTTAGAATTACTTTTCAAGGTCAGTGCTGGGCTAAAAGATGCAGCACTGGGTTCTCTCCTGATAACAGGTGAGTAAATCGGAATTCGTAGTTCGGCTGATTTTAGATGAATATTATAAAGTTCCAAAACTCCACACTTAGAAGAATTTCCAAGTGAAACCAGTCAATGTTAGCCTACGGAAGGAAATTCAAGTTACTGGTAAGTACGGTTAGAATTACTTTTCAGGATCAGTACTGGGCTCAAAGATGCAGCACTGAGGTCTCTCCTGATAACAGGTGAGTAAATCGGAATTCGTAGTTCGGCTGATTTTAGAGGAATATTTGCACAGTGGTGAAGGGAGGGGCGGGGCTTCAGGTGACATGTCTGCAAACAGGCCCGTGGCGCGTTTTAAGATGGGGAATTAAATCCTCCTCAATCCCGAGGGTCCCTAGGGGCCAAGTAGCCCACCAGATACCTCCAGTATGCGCCAGAGAGCTGCATTGCAGAGAGGTGTTCAGAGGCCACGCCCCTTTTTGCACCTCTCTGCAACGCAGCTCTGTGGCGCTTTCTGGACGTACCTGGTGGGCTAGTTGGCCCCCAGGGACCCTCATGATTGAAGGAGATTTAATTCCCCATCTTAAAACGCGCAATGGGGCCTGTTTGCACACATGTCACCTGAAGCCCCGCCCCCTCCCTTCACCACTGTGCAAACGCGCCCCGTGGCGCGTTTTAAGTTGGGGAATTAAGTCCCCTGAATCCTGAGGGCCCCTGGAGTCCAACTAGCCCACCATGTACCTCCAAAAAGCGCCACAGAGCTCCGTTGCAGAGAGGTGTAAAAAGGGGCGTGGCCTCTGTACACCTCTCTGCAACACAGCCCCCTGGCGCATACTGGAAGTTCCTGGTGGGCTAGTTGGCCCCCAGGGACCCCCAGTATTCAAGGGGAATTCGTTCCCCCTCTGCAAATGCGCCAGGGGGCGCGTTTGCAGAGTGGTAAAGGAAGGGGGCGGGGCCTGCGGCACGATCGTTTTAAATTTTTTTTTTTTTTTAAATGCTTTTTTCTGCCCAAGGGGTCCTTGTGGGACCCCTGAGCAGACCTAGGGAGTCAGGGTGTTTCTACCCTGCCCCCTTTGTGCGTTTTGCGCACTTGTTTCTGTGCCTCGGTTCTACCGAGGGACAAAATGGCTGCCAACACTTCCTGATTTGGAGTGTTGACAGCCAATTAGCATGCAGCTCGTGATCGGGAGGGTACGCGGACCCTACTCGGCCCTAGATATATATGTGACTTTACTTTTGATTTTCTCAGGAACTACTGAACGGATTTACACCATTTAACAAAAGGGTTCTTTCTGAATTAAGAACTACCTCTTTGCCAAATTTGGTGTAATTCCGTTCAGCAGTTCGAGCTGTAGCCGTGGCTAAAGTTTCCTATGGGAAAATGAATGGGGAAAACACGTTTTGGGACCCCCTTTTTCTCGGCCCCCGCTTGACGAATCACCCCGAATCTTTCAGGGTAGGAGCGGACCGGAGCAGGCCATAAAGTTTGAAAATTTTGCGAAGATTCGTCAACCGAGGCAAGAGTTATTTCAAATAGAATGTTGCGGATTTCCTATGGAAAATAGGTCCTAACTATAACTAACTACTGGCGACCGCCAGTAGATAATATATATATATATATATATATATATTCACTGAAAAAACCATAGGTACTGGGCTGAAAGATGCAGCACTGAGGTCTCTCCTGATAACAGGTGAGTAAATCGGAATTCGTATTTCGGCTGATTTTAGAGGAATATTTTAAAGTTCCAAAACTCCACACTTAGAAGAATTTCCAAGTGAAACCAGTCAATGTTAGCCTATGAAGGAAATTCAAGTTACCGGTAAGTACGGTTAAAATTACTTTTGAGGATCAGTACTGGGCTGAAAGATGCAGAACTGAGGTCTCTCCTGATAACAGGTGAGTAAATCGGAATTCGGATTTCGGCTGATTTTAGAGGAATATTTTAAAGTTCCAAAACTCCACACTTAGAAGAATTTCCAAGTGAAACCAGTCAATGTTAGCCTATGGAAGGAAATTCAAGTTACTGGTAAGTACGGTTAAAATTACTTTTCAGGACCAGTACTGGGCTGAAAGATGCAGCACTGAGGTCTCTCCTGATAACAGGTGAGTAAATCGTAATTCGGATTTCGGCTGATTTTAGAGGAATATTTTAAAGTTCCAAAACTCCACACTTAGAAGAATTTCCAAGTGAAACCAGTCAATGTTAGCCTATGGAAGGAAATTCAAGTTACTGGTAAGTATGATTAAAATTACTTTTCAGGACCAGTACTGGGCTGAAAGATGCAGCACTGAGGTCTCTCCTGATAACAGGTGAGTAAATCAGAATTCGGATTTCGGCTGATTTTAGAGGAATATTTGTATGTATCAAAAATCAACACTTAGAAACTTTTTCAGCAAAAAGCAGGCAATGATATCCTATGGAAGGAAATTCAAGTTACTGGTAAGTACGGTTAAAATTACTTTTGAGGATCAGTACTGGGCTGAAAGATGCAGCACTGAGGTCTCTCCTGATAACAGGTGAGTAAATCGGAATTCGTATTTTGGCTGATTTTAGAGGAATATTTTAAAGTTCCAAAACTCCACACTTAGAAGAATTTCCAAGTGAAACCAGTCAATGTTAGCCTATGGAAGGAAATTCAAGTTACTGGTAAGTACGGTTAAAATTACTTTTCAGGACCAGTACTGGGCTGAAAGATGCAGCACTGAGGTCTCTCCTGATAACAGGTAAGTAAATCGTAATTCGGATTTCGGCTGATTTTAGAGGAATATTTTAAAGTTCCAAAACTCCACACTTAGAAGAATTTCCAAGTGAAACCAGTCAATGTTAGCCTATGGAAGGAAATTCAAGTTACTGGTAAGTACGATTAAAATTACTTTTCAGGACCAGTACTGGGCTGAAAGATGCAGCACTGAGGTCTCTCCTGATAACAGGTGAGTGAATCAGAATTCGGATTTCGGCTGATTTTAGAGGAATATTTGTATGTTTCTAAAATCAACACTTAGAAACTTTTTCAGCAAAAAGCAGGCAATGATATCCTATGGAAGGAAATTCAAGTTACCGGTAAGTACGGTTAAAATTACTTTTCAGGATCAGTACTGGGCTGAAAGATGCAGCACTAAGGTCTCTCCTGATAACAGGTGAGTAAATCGGAATTCGTATTTCGGCTGATTTTAGAGGAATATTTTAAAGTTCCAAAACTCCACACTTAGAAGAATTTCCAAGTGAAACCAGTCAATGTTAGCCTATGGAAGGAAATTCAAGTTACGGGTAAGTACGGTTAAAATTACTTTTCAGGACCAGTACTGGGCTGAAAGATGCAGCACTGAGGTCTCTCCTGATAACAGGTGAGTAAATCAGAATTCGGATTTCGGCTGTTTTTAGAGGAATATTTTAAAGTTCCAAAACTCCACACTTAGAAGAATTTCCAAGTGAAACCAGTCAATGTTAGCCTATGAAGGAAATTCAAGTTACCGGTAAGTACGGTTAAAATTACTTTTGAGGATCAGTACTGGGCTGAAAGATGCAGCACTGAGGTCTCTCCTGATAACAGGTGAGTAAATCGGAATTCGGATTTCGGCTGATTTTAGAGGAATATTTTAAAGTTCCAAAACTCCACACTTAGAAGAATTTCCAAGTGAAACCAGTCAATGTTAGCCTATGAAGGAAATTCAAGTTACCGGTAAGTACGGTTAAAATTACTTTTCAGGACCAGTACTGGGCTGAAAGATGCAGCACTGAGGTCTCTCCTGATAACAGGTGAGTAAATCGGAATTCGGATTTCGGCTGATTTTAGAGGAATATTTTAAAGTTCCAAAACTCCACACTTAGAAGAATTTCCAAGTGAAACCAGTCAATGTTAGCCTATGGAACAAAATTCAAGTTACTGGTAAGTACGATTAAAATTACTTTTCAGGACCAGTACTGGGCTGAAAGATGCAGCACTGAGGTCTCTCCTGATAACAGGTGAGTAAATCAGAATTCGGATTTCGGCTGATTTTAGAGGAATATTTGTATGTTTCAAAAATCAACACTTAGAAACTTTTTCAGCAAAAAGCAGGCAATGATATCCTATGGAAGGAAATTCAAGTTACCGGTAAGTACGGTTAAAATTACTTTTGAGGATCAGTACTGGGCTGAAAGATGCAGCACTGAGGTCTCTCCTGATAACAGGTGAGTAAATCAGAATTCGGATTTCGGCTGATTTTAGAGGAATATTTTAAAGTTCCAAAACTCCACACTTAGAAGAATTTCCAAGTGAAACCAGTCAATGTTAGCCTATGAAGGAAATTCAAGTTACCGGTAAGTACGGTTAAAATTACTTTTCAGGACCAGTACTGGGCTGAAAGATGCAGCACTGAGGTCTCTCCTGATAACAGGTGAGTAAATCAGAATTCGGATTTCGGCTGATTTTAGAGGAATATTTGCACAATGGTGAAGGGAGGGGCGGGGCCTGAGGTAACATCTGTGCAAACGCGCCCCGTGGCGCGTTTTAAGTTGGGGGATTAAGTCCCCTTGAATCATGAGGGTCCCTACGGGCCAACTAGCCCACCAGGAACCTCCAGTATGCGCCAGGGGCTGCGTTGCAGAGACATGTACAGAGGCCACACCCCTTTTACACCTCTCTGCAACGCAGCTCTGTGGCACTTTCTGGACGTACCTGTTGGGCTAGTTGGCCCCAGGGACCCTCAGGATTGAAGGGGATTTAATTCCCCATCTTAAAATGAGCCACGGGGCCTGTTTGCACACATGTCACCTGAAGCCCCGCCCCTCCCTTCACCACTGTGCAAACGCGCCCGTGGCGCGTTTTAAGTCGGGGATTAACTCCCTTGAATCCTGAGGGTCCCTGGGGTGCAACTAGCCCACCATATACCTCCAAAAGCGCCACAGAGCTGCGTTGCAGAGAGGTGTAAAAGGGGCGTGGCCTCTGTACACCTCTCTGCACGGCAGCCCCTGGCGCATACTGGAGGTTCCTGGTGGGCTAGTTGGCCCCAGGGACCCCAGTATTCAAGGAGAATTGTTCCCCCTCTGCAAACGCGCCAGGGGTGCGTTTGCAGAGTGGTGAAGGAAGGGGCGGGGCCTGCTGGCCCGATCATTTTTTTGTTGTTTTTTTCCCCCTGAAGGGGGGCTGTGTAGCCCCCTTCCTTTTTCCTATTTTTAGGCCCTGTTGAACTAACTATAACAGGGGAATTTCACAGGTTTTGTACGAGTGCAATGTCCAACTAACTATAACTGTCCCTAAAACCTATGGTTTTTTCAGTGAATTTCAAAGGTTTTTTAAATGCTAATTTCTAACTATAACGTGTCTGAAACCTATGGTTTTTTCAGTGAATTTCAAAGGTTTTTAAATGCTAATTTCTAACTATAACGTGCCTGAAGCCTATGGTTTTTTCATTGAATTTCAAAGGTTTTTTAAATGCTAATTTCTAACTATAACGTGCCTGAAACCTATGGTTTTTCAGTGAATTTCAAAGGTTTTTAAATGCTAATTTCTAACTATAACGTGCCTGAAACCTATGATTTTTTAAGTGAATTTCAAAGGTTTTTAAATGCTAGTTTCTAACTATGCCAACAGAGGTAGGACATGTGAAGAAAGAAGAAAAAACGCACAGAAAGAAGCAAAAGATGTGCAGAAAGAACTAACAGAGGATCAGAAAGAGGCCTTGTTGCAAAATCATCCTGTGCCCACAACTTTTTCAGACGGGTACTGGTGGTAACTGACTCTGACTAACCAGAGCCAGTGCTCGTTTGCACAGTGGTGAAGGGAGGGGAACCTGAGGTGACATGTGTGCAAACGCGCCCCGTGGCGCATTTTAAGTTGCAGGATTAAGTCCCCTTGAATCCTGAGGGTCCCTGGGGCCCAACTAGCCCCCAGGTACCTACAGTTAGGACCACAGAGCTGAGTTGCAGAGAGGCGTTCCGAGGCCACGCACCTTTTTCACCTCTCTGCAACGCAACTCTGTTGTGCTTACTGAAGGTACCTGGTGGGCTAGTTGGCCCCAGGATTCAAAGGGAATTAACTCCCCAACTTAAAACGCACCACAGGGTGTGTTTGCGCACATGTCACCTGAGGCCCCGCCCCCTCCCTTCACCACTGTGCAAATGCGCCCCGTGGCGCGTTTTAAGTTGGGGGATTAGGTCACCTTGAATCCTGAGAGTCCCTGGGGCCCAACTAGCCCACCGGGTACTTCCAGTAAGCACCACAGGCCTGCGTTGCAACGCCTGTAACAAATTGTGCAGTTGTGTTTAGGTAGTGAAGAGGGTCGTGCTGGGGGTAGTGTTTTAGGGTTTAGGGTAGTGCAGTGGTGTTTGTGTAGTGTAGGGGGTCATGCTGGGGGTAGATTTAGGGTTTAGGGTAGTGCAGTGGTGTTTGGGTAGTGTAGGGAGTCGTGCTGGGGGAGTGTTTTAGGGTTTAGGGTAGTACAGTGGTGTTTGGGTAGTGTAGGGGGTCGTGCTTGGGTTAGTGTTTTAGGGTTTTAGGGTTTAGGGTAGTGCAGTGGTGTTTGGGTAGTGTAGGGGATACTGCTGGGGGTAGTGTTTTAGGGTTTAGGGTAGTGCAATGGTGTTTGGGTAGTGTAGGGGGTACTGCTGGGGGTAGTGTTTTAGTGTTTAGGGTAGTGCAGTGGTGTTTGGGTAGCGTAGGGGGTACTGCTGGGGGTAGTGTTTTATGGTTTAGGGTAGTGCAGTGGTGTTTGGGTAGTGTACGGGTTCGTGCTGGGGGTAGTTTTTTAGGGTTTAGGGTAGTGCAGTGGTGTTTGTGTAGTGTAGGAGGTCATGTTTTAGGGTTTAGGGTAGTGCAGTGGTCTTTGGGTAGTGTAGGGAGTCGTGCGGGGGGTATTGTTTTAGAGTTTAGGGTAGTGCAGTGGTCTTTGGGTAGTGTAGGGGTTGTGCGGGGGTAGTGTTTTAGGGATTAGGGTAGTGCATTGGTATTTGGGTAGTGTAGGGGTCATGCGGGGGTAGTGTTTTAGGGTTTAGGGCAGTGCAGTGGTGTTTAGGTACTGTAGGGGGTCGTGCTGGGGGAGTGTTTTAGGGTTTAGGGCAGTGCAGTGGTGTTCAGGTAGTGTAGGGGGTCATGCTGGGGGAGTGTTTTAGGGTTTAGGGCAGTGCAGTCGTGTTCGGGTAGTGTAGGGGATCGTGCTGGGGGGAGTATTTTAGGATTTAGGGCAGTGCAGTGGTGTTCGGGTAGTGTAGGGGGTCATGCTGGGGGTAGTGTTCTAGGGTTTAGGGCAGTGCAGTGGTGTTTGGGCAGTGTAGGGGGTCGTGCTGGGGGTGGTGTTTTATGGTTTAGGGCAGTGCAGTGGTGTTTGGGCAGTGTAGGGGGTCGTGCTGGGGGTGGTGTTTCAGGGTTTAGGGCAGTGCAGTGGTGTTCGGGCAGTGTAGGGGGTCGTGCAGGGGGTGGTGTTTCAGGGTTTAGGGCAGTGCAGTGGTGTTCGCGCAGTGTAGGGGGTCGTGCAGGGGTGGTGTTTCAGGGTTTAGGGCAGTGGTGTTTGAGCAGTGTATGGTGTCATGCTGGGGGTGGTGTTTCAGGGTTTGGGGCAGTGCAGTGGTGTTCGAGCAGTAAAGGGGGTCGTGCTGGGGGTGGTGTTTCAGGGTTTAGGGCAGTGCAGTGGTATTCGGGCAGTGTAGGGGGCAGTGCAGGGGGTGGTGTTTCAGGGTTTAGGGCAGTGCAGTGGTGTTCGGGCAGTGTAGGGGGTGGTGCAGGGGTGGTGCTTCAGGCTTTATGGCAGTGCAGTGGTGTTCGGGAAGTGTAGGGGGTCGTGCAGGGGGTGGTGTTTCAGGGTTTAGGGCAGTGCAGTGGTGTTCGGGCAGTGTAGGGGGCAGTGCAGGGGTGGTGTTTCAGGGTTTAGGGCAGTACAGTGGTGTTCGGGCATTGTAGGGGGTGGTGCTGGGGCTGGTGTTTCAGGGTTTAGGGCAGTGCAGTGGTGTTCGGGCAGTGTAGGGGGTCGTGCTGGGGCTGGTGTTTCAGGGTTTAGGGCAGTGCAGAGGTGTTCGGGCAGTGTAGGGGGTCCTGCTGGGGCTGGTGTTTCAGGGTTTAGGGCAGTGCAGTGGTGTTCGGGCAGTGTAGGGGTCTCGCTGGGGCTGGTGTTTCAGAGTCTAGGGCAATGCAGTGGTGTTTGGGCAGTGTAGGGGTCTTGCTGGGGCTGGTGTTTCAGGGTTTAGGGCAGTGCAGTGGTGTTCGGGCAGTGTAGGGGGTCGTGCTGGGGGTGGTGTTTCAGGGTTTAGGGCAGTGCAGTTGTGTTCGGGCTGTGTAGGGGGTCGTGCTGGGGCTAGTGTTTCAGGGTTTAGGGCAGAGCAATGGTGCTCAGGCAGTGTAGGGGTTGTGCTGGGGGTGATGTTTCAGTGATTAGGGCAGTGCAGTGGTGTTAGGGCAGTGTAGGGGGTCGTGCTGGGGGTGGTGTTTCAGGGTTTAGGGCAGTGCAGTGGTGTTCCGGCAGTGTAGGGGGTCGTGCAGGGGGTGGTGTTTCAGGGTTTAGTGCAGTGGTGTTTGGGCAGTGTAGGGGGTCGTGCTGGGGTGGTGTTTCAGGGTTTAGGGCAGTGCAGTGGTGTTCGGGCAGTGTAGGGTGTCGTGCTGAGGGGTGGTGTTTCAGGGTTTAGGGCAGTGCAGTAGTGTTTGGGCAGTGTAGGGGGTCGTGCAGGGGGTGGTGTTTCAGGGTTTAGGGCAGTGCAGTGGTGTTCGGCCAGTGTAGGTAGTCGTGCTGGGGGTGGTGTTTCAGGGTTTAGGGCAGTGCAGTGGTGTTCGGGCAGTGTACGGTGTTGTGCTGGGGCTGGTGTTTCAGGGTTTAGGGCAGTGCAGTGGTGTGCGGGCAGTGTACGGGGTTGTGCTGGGGCTGGTGTTTCAGGGTTTAGGGCAGTGCAGTGGTGTTCGGGCAGTGTAGGGGGTCGTGCTGGGGGTGGTTTTTCAGGGTTTAGGGCTGTGCAGTGGTGTTCGGGCAGTGTAGGGGGTCGTGCTGGGGCTGGTGTTTCAGGGTTTAGGGCAGTGCAGTGGTGTTCGGGCAGTGTAGGGGGTCGTGCTGGGGCTGGTGTTTCAGGGTTTTGGGCAGAGCAGTGGTGTTCGGGCAGTGTAGGGGGTCGTGCTGGGGGTGGTGTTTCAGGGTTTAGGGCAGTGCAGTGGTGTTCGGGCAGTGTAGGGGGTCTTCCTGGGGGTGGTGTTTCAGGGTTTAGTGCAGTGCAGTGGTGTTCGGGCAGTGTATGGGGTCTTGCTGGGGGTGGTGTTTCAGGGTTTAGGGCAGTGGTGTTCGGGCAGTGTAGGGGGTCTTGCTGGGGGTGATGTTTCAGGGTTTAGGGCAGAGCAGTGGTGTTCGGGCAGTGTAGGGGGTCTTGCTGGGGGTAGTGTTTCAGGGTTTAGGGCGGTGCAGTGGTGTTCATGCAGTGTAGGGGGTCATGCTGGGGGTGGTGTTTCAGGGTTTAGGGCAGTGCAGTAGTGTTCGGGCAGTGTAGGGGGTCGTGCAGTGGGTGGTGTTTCAGGGTTTAGGGCAGTGCAGTGGTGTTCTGGCAGTGTAGGGGGTCATGCTGGGGGTGGGGTTTCAGGGTTTAGGGCAGTACAGTGGTGTTCGGGCAGTGTAGGGGGTCGTGCAGCGGGTGGTGTTTCAGGGTTTAGGGCAGTGCAGTGGTGTTCGGGCAGTGTAGGGGGTCGTGCTGGGGCTGGTGTTTCAGGGTTTAGGGCAGTGCAGTGGTGTTCGGGCAGTGTAGGGGGTCTTGCTGGGGGTGGTGTTTCAGGGTTTAGGGCAGTGGTGTTCGGGCAGTGTAGGGGTCTTGCTGGGGGTGATGTTTCAGGGTTTAGGGCAGTGCAGTGGTGTTCGGGCAGTGTAGGGGTCTTGCTGGGGGTAGTGTTTCAGGGTTTAGGGCAGTGCAGTGGTGTTCGTGCAGTATAGGGGGTCGTGCAGGGGATGGTGTTTCTGGGTTTAGGGCAGTGCAGTAGTGTTCGGGCAGTGTAGGGGGTTGTGCAGGGGTGGTGTTTCAGGGTTTAGGGCAGTGCAGTGGTGTTCGGGCAGTGTAGGGGTCGCGCTGGGGGTGGTGTTTCAGGGTTTAGGGCAGTGCAGTGGTGTTCGGGCAGTGTAGGGGGTCATGCACGGGGTGGTGTTTCAGGGTTTAGGGCAGTGCAGTGGTGTTCGGGCAGTATAGGGTGTTGTGCTGGGGCTGGTGTTTCGGGGTTCAGGGCAGTGCAGTGGTGTTCAGGCAGTGTATGGGGTCGTGCTGATGCTGGTGTTTCACGGTTTAGGGCAGTGCAGTGGGTTTGGGCAGTGTAGGGGTCGTGCTGGGGCTGGTGTTTCAGGGTTTAGGGCAGTGCAGTGGTGTTCGGGCAGTGTAGGCGGTCGTGCTGGGGCTGGTGTTTCAGGGTTTAGGGCAGTGCAGTGGTGTTCGGGCAGTGTAGGGGGTCGTGCTGGGGCTGGTGTTTCAGGGTTTAGGGCAGTGCAGTGGTGCTCGGGCAGTGTAGGGGTCGTGCTGGGGGTGATGTTTCAGGGTTTAGGGTAGTGCAGTGGTGTTCGGGCAGTGTAGGGGTCGTGCAGGGGCTGGTGTTTCAAGGTTTAGGGCAGTGCAGTGGTGTTCGGGCAGTGTAGGGGGTCGTGCTGGGGCTGGTGTTTCAGGGTTTTGGGCAGAGCAGTGGTGTTCGGGCAGTGTAGGGGGTCATGCTGGGGGTAGTGTTTCAGGGTTTAGGGCAGTGCAGTGGTGTTCGGGCAGTGTAGGGGGTCGTGCTGGGGTGGTGTTTCAGGGTTTAGGGTCAGTGGTGTTCGGGCAGTGTAGGGGGTCTTGCTGGGGGTGATGTTTCAGGGTTTAGGGCAGTGCAGTGGTGTTCGGGCAGTGTAGGGGGTCTTGCTGGGGGTAGTGTTTCAGGGTTTAGGGCAGTGCAGTGGTGTTCGGGCAGTGTAGGGGGCATGCTGGGGGTGGTGTTTCAGGGTTTAGGGCAGTGCAGTGGTGTTCGGGCAGTGTAGGGGGTCGTGAAGGGGTGGTGTTTCAGGGTTTAGGGCAGTGCAGTGGTGTTCGGGCAGTGTAGGGGGTCGTGCTAGGGGTGGTGTTTCAGGGTTTAGGGCAGTGCAGTGGTGTTCGCGCAGTGTAGGGGGTCATGCGGGGCTGGTGTATCAGCGTTTAGGGCAGTGCAGTGGTGTTCGGGCAGTGTAGGGGGTCGTGCTGGGGGTAGTGTTTTAGGGTTTAGGGTAGTGCAGTGGTGCTTGTGTAGTGTAGGGGGTCGTGTTGGGGGTAGTGTTTTAGGATTTAGGTTAGTGCAGTGGTGTTTGAGGAGTGTAGGGGGTCGTGCTGGGGGTAGTGTTTTAGGGTTTAGGGTAGTGCAGTGGTGTTTGTGTAGTGTAGGGGGTCGTGCTGGGGGTAGTGTTTTAGGGTTTAGGATAGTGCAGTGGTGCTTGTGTAGTGTAGGGGTCGTGCTGGGGGTAGTGTTTTAGGGTTTAAGGTAGTGCAGTGGTGTTTTTGTAGTGTAGGGGGTCATGTTTTAAGATGCAATGCTCCAATACCTGACCAGTCTGCACTACATAAAACTGCAAAAAACTCAAAATAAAAAGTGTTTTTCCCACTTTTGTCATTGGGCTATATGTGGGCTACATCTGGGTAATATTTGTGCTACATTTGGGCTCTTTTTTCACTATTGGCCATCTTGGAAGACTTCTTTGTTATGAAGTTTCCTAATTTCCTCATTTACTGCAGTCTCCTCAGTAGGAAATGCTTTCAGTTTTTACTTTGATTCCATCAAGAAGGCATTCAGATGTGTCTCACATCTGCCATAAATTCAGAATGTTAGCACTCTAGTTGCTCATTAGATCACTGGAGTAAAGCTACTGCTCACCAGGGAGTTAACTGGTAGTCTGCTGCTGGTATTGAAAGTGATTGTTTCAGTCTGCATGTCAGAATTTTCTAATGAAATAGAAGAGGATTTGAGATCTCACTTAAAACATGCCCTAATTTTTCTTTCTGCAGCACTAACCATAATTTCTATTTCAAAAGAACCCTCATTTTGTTCCTTTTTAAATTAAATGTTTTAAGTGTTACTGGTTTATTCCAATCAAGATGGCTTCAGGTGTGCCATACTTTTGTCATAAGTAAGGCTGTTAGCGCTCTAGTTGTTCTTTAGAACACTCTGGGAAGCTGCAGTAGAACACAAAGGCATCAACTGGCAGGCTGCTCCTGTTGAAATATAACAGGAAGATATTTGAGATCACACTTGAAATATGTCCTAATTTTTCTTTCTACAGCACTAACCATAATTTCTATGACAAGATGAACCCCCTCATTTTGTTCCTTTTTGAATTAAATGTTTTAAGTGTTACCAGTTTATTCCAATCAAGATGGCTTCAGGTGTGCCATACTTTTGTCATAAGTAAGGCTGTTAGCACTCTAGTTGTTCTTTAGAACACTCTGGGAAGCTGCAGTAGAACACAAAGGAATCAACTGACAGTCTCTGCCCTTGTTGAATGTTCCTCTTTTTCTGTTTGCATGTTTCTATATATATATTATCTACTGGCGGTCGCCAGTAGATAGTTATAGTTACAACCTATTATCCATAGGAAATCCGCGACATTCTATTTGAAATAACTCTCTTGCCGGTTGACATATCTTCGCAAAAGTTTCAAACTTTGTGGGGCGCTCCGGTCCGCTCCTACCCTGAAAGTCTCGGGGATTCGTCAAGCGGGGCCGAGAAAAAGGGGGTCCCAAACGCGTTTTCCCCATGCAATTTTCCATAGGAAACTTTAGACACGGCTACAGCCCGAACTGCTGAACGGAATTACACCAAATTTGGCAAAGAGGTAGTTCTTGGTTCAGAAAGAACCCTTTTGTTAAATGGTGTAAATCCGTTCAGTAGTTGCTGAGAAAATCAAAAGTAAAAAGATAGATATATCTAGGTCCGCGGATCCTCCCGAGCACGAGCTTTATGTTAATTGGCTGTCAACACTCCAAACCAGGAAGTGTTGGCAGCCATTTTGTCCTCGGTAGAACCGAGGGACAGAAACAAGTGCGCAAAGCGCACAAAGGGGCAGGGTAGAAACACCCTGACCCCTAGGTCTGCTCAGGGGTCCCACAAGGACCCCTAGGTCTGCTCAGGGGTCCCACAAGGACCCCTGGGCAAAAATTATTATTTTTTTTTTTAAATCGGCAGGATGCGCTCAGGGAGCGCGAACCCTGGCGAAAAAAAAAATCGAGCGCGGTCTCCGCGCTTCGATAGTAATTGGCCCCGGGTGGGCCAAGTCCCGGGGGCATGCTGGGGGGTTAATTTTATGTGTGGGGGCCTCTCAGAGCCCCCAAGCCCCGAGGACCACCACCCCCGGGGCTTTATGTATAATGGTGCGGGAGGGCTCTGAGCCTCCCGCAGCCCCGGGACCACCACCTCCCGGGGCTTCTTTTTAAATTAAAAACCTGTGTGGGGGTCTCCAGCCCCCACACGCCCGAGACCACCACCTCCCCGGGGCACTAAGAAAAATTAAAATGGGGGTCCGTTTGGACCCCAAGCCCCGGGGACCACCACCTCCCGGGGCTTTCAAAATGTAGGGAGGGGGCCGCGCAGCCCCTCCTGGAGCCCTTGATGGCCCTGGGGACCGCCACCCCCAGGGCCGGCTCCTGCAGTGTCCCGGGTGCCTACCCCCGGGACACTGCTGTTTGCTATGACAGGACGGGAGCCTCGCGGCTCCCGTCCTGTCATTGCAAGCTTGCTTGGATATTGGAAGAGAGAGCAGGAAACCTGCTCTCTCTTCCAATATCCAAAGCTTATTGCTTTTCCACATGGGGAGCAGCATGTTAGCTGCTCCCCATGTGTAAAGCTAATGCCGGCTCCCGTAGGACACGGGAGCCGGCGGGACTGTGGGGGTTTGGGGACCCCCACAGTCCCCAACGAGAGCCAGGCCCCGGGGATGGGGTCCCGGGGCCATAAGTGGCCACGGAGGGGGCCACGCAGCCCCCTCCCAAAGTAAAAAAATGATATTTTTTTTTTAAAAGTGCAAGGCCGGCCCCGTGGGATGGGGTCCCGGGGCCTTAAATGGCCTGAGGAGGGGGCCACGCAGCCCCCTCCAAATAAAAAAAAAGAGGCCATGCCCTGGGGGATGGGGTCCCGGGGCCAATACAGGCCCAGGGAAGGGGGCCACGCGGCCCCTTCCCGTTTTTTTTTAATTTTAATTAAGAAAAAGTAGTAAGGCCCTGGGGGATGGGGTCCCCAGGGCCTAATAATAGGAAAAAGGAAGGGGGCCACACAGCCCCCTTCAGGAGGAAAAAAAAAAAAATGATCGGGCCCGTAGGCCCGCCCCCTTCCTTCACCACTCTGCAAACGCGCCCTGGCGGGTTTGCAGAGAGAGAACAATCCCCTTGAATACTGGGGTCCCTGGGGCCAACTAGCCCACCAGGAACCTCCAGTATGCGCCAGGGGCTGCCTTGCAGAGAGGTGTACAGAGGCCACGCCCCTTTTACACCTCTCTGCAACGCAGCTCTTTGGCGCTTTTGGAGGTATATGGTGGGCTAGTTGCACCCCAGGGACCCTCAGGATTCAAGGGGAGTTAATCCCCCGACTTAAAACGCGCCACGGGCGCGTTTGCACAGTGGTGAAGGGAGGGGCGGGGCTTCAGGTGACATGTGTGCAAACAGGCCCGGTGGCGCGTTTTAAGATGGGGAATTAAATCCTCTTCAATCCTGAGGGTCCCTGGGGGCCAACTAGCCCAACAGGTACGTCCAGAAAGCGCCACAGAGCTGCGTTGCAGAGAGGTGTAAAAGGGGTGTGGCCTCTGTACATGTCTCTGCAACGCAGCCCCTGGCGCATACTGGAGGTTCCTGGTGGGCTAGTTGGCCCGTAGGGACCCTCATCATTCAAGGGGACTTAATCCCCCAACTTAAAACGCGCCACGGGCGCGTTTGCAGAGATGTCACCTCAGGCCCCGCCCCTCCCTTCACCATTGTGCAAATATTCCTCTAAAATCAGCCGAAATACGAATTCTGATTTACTCACCTGTTATCAGGAGAGACCTCAGTGCTGCATCTTTCAGCCCAGTACTGGTCCTGAAAAGTAATTTTAACCGTACTTACCGGTAACTTGAATTTCCTTCATAGGCTAACATTGACTGGTTTCACTTGGAAATTCTTCTAAGTGTGGAGTTTTGGAACTTTAAAATATTCCTCTAAAATCAGCCGAAATACGAATTCCGATTTACTCACCTGTTATCAGGAGAGACCTCAGTGCTGCATCTTTCAGCCCAGTACTGATCCTCAAAAGTAATTTTAACCGTACTTACCGGTAACTTGAATTTCCTTCATAGTCTAACATTGACTGGTTTCAATTGGAAATTCTTCTAAGTGTGGAGTTTTGGAACTTTAAAATATTCCTCTAAAATCAGCCGTAATACGTATTCCGATTTACTCACCGGGTATGCCGTGAGACCTCAGTGCTGCATCTTTCAGCCCAGTACTGATCCTCAAAAGTAATTTTAACCGTACTTACCAGTAACTTGAATTTCCTTCCATAGGATATCATTGCCTGCTTTTTGCTGAAAAAGTTTCTAAGTGTTGATTTTTGAAACATACAAATATTCCTCTAAAATCAGCCGAAATCCGAATTCTGATTTACTCACCTGTTATCAGGAGAGACCTCAGTGCTGCATCTTTCAGCCCAGTACTGGTCCTGAAAAGTAATTTTAACCGTACTTACCGGTAACTTGAATTTCCTTCATAGGCTAACATTGACTGGTTTCACTTGGAAATTCTTCTAAGTGTGGAGTTTTGGAACTTTAAAATATTCCTCTAAAATCAGCCAAAATACGAATTCCGATTTACTCACCTGTTATCAGGAGAGACATCAGTGCTGCATCTTTCAGCCCAGTACTGATCCTGAAAAGTAATTTTAACCGTACTTACCAGTAACTTGAATTTCCTTCCATAGGATATCATTGTCTGGGTTTCAGCAGAAAAGTTTCAAAGTGTTGATTTTCACAAACTACAAATATTCCTAAAAAATCGCCTGTATGACTTAAACGCATTCTTTCAACTGTTTACAGGAGATGCACCAGTGCTGGATCCAGGATCCAACACTGAGTAAGAAAAAGTAACGATAACAGTTTTTAACTTCTAAGTGAATTTCGTTCCATAGGATAACATTGGTGATTCTATGAGAAAAAGTTTCTAAGTGTGAACTTTTAAAGTACAATAATATTCCTTAAAAATCACGACTGTAACCAAAACGCTTTTACTCAACTGTTTACAGGAGATGTCCCAGGACTGAATCTAGGATCCAGTAATGTGGTTAGAAAAGTAATCCATAAAGTAACTAATTGCATTTAACTAGAAATTCACATTGAGCTGAATGTTGCATTGTTTTTGAAAATGTGTTGCCCATTGCAACAACTGTAACTACTGTACTTAAAAGTCTATTGCCTATGTGCAAAGTAATTAAACTAAAGTAATTCATTCTGAGAAAGTATTTTTTGTAATGTAATGTATAATGTAATTACAATGTTATTTAAAAAATAAAATATGTAAAAAAATTGTTTCTAAAAAATTGGGAAATCAGTATGAAAAAAATGTATATAACAATTAATACATTTAAAAATTGTCATTTACAAAACCTTTGAAATTCACTGAAAAAACTGTAGGTTTCAGACATGTTATAGTTACAAATTAGCATTTAAAAAACCTTTGAAATTCACTGAAAAAACCATAGGTTTCAGGGACGTTATAGTTACAAATTAGCATTTAAAAAACCTTTGAAATTCACTGAAAAAACCATAGGTTTTAGGGACAGTTATAGTTAGTTGGACATTGCACTCGTACAAAACCCGTGAAATTCCCCCGTTATAGTTAGTCCAGCTAACTATAACTCGCGCCCCGCAATGCACTGCTGATGACGTCACATATTACATCACTCATGACATGGTCAGTGACATCACTGATGACATCACTGATGACATCTCAAATGACATCACTGATGACATCATCCACGTGATAATCTGATGCACCTCCTCACACCCTAATATAACCTTTGATACACCCACTCTAAATTACAGACTGCCATTCACAAAACCATAGACACTCCAACACCAATAACTACATACCCGCTCACTGATTCTTAGGTCTACGCACACATCCACTCACTCACCCGTACAGTCACTCATACTTACGGTCACTCAGTACAGGACTATCATATGCACTCATACTCCTATATAGACACTCAAACACCGCCACTCATCCATAGAGGTACTCACACACCTAGTCAGTCATGCAAATAATTAAACACACTACCATTTACTCACCTATACAGTTATACACACACCAGCTCACTTACTCATACAAATAGTAGCACATTCTTACGCTCTTATACAATCACTGATACAAGCACACACTCATCCATACAGCCACTATCACAATCACTCACTCTCGCTTATAGCTATTTATATACTCCAACACACATATATACTGCCTTTCACATATGTAGTTACTCACACATGTACCACTGGGACATACATTCACTCACTAACACACTCTTACACACACTTACCCACCCATACAGTCTATCACAGTTGCACTCTTGAAACCATCCACCCAGTGAATCACCCACTCACACATCTATGCACAGAGTTGCACACACCCCTCCCACACAAACACTCAGGCACCCATACAGATACTCAGACAAGCATTCAATAACTCATATAGACACTCATGTAGCTATTCACAAACACATGCAGCCACTTACACAGCAACAGACAGACGGATACAGACATTCACCCAGTTTAGTCACTAACCCATGCATTCAGTAAGATACGTTAAATCACTCACTTATAGAGTCAGTCACGCACCTACTAAATCATCCATACAGACACTTACACACCCACTCATTCTTCAATACGTCTTTTCCTATATATATTAAAAATATTTAAACTTTACAGAAACACACAGTCAGTGGATGATGTCATCAGTGATGTCATCAGTGATGTCATTTGAGATGTCATCAGTGATGTCATCAGTGATGTCACTGACCATGTCATGAGTGATGTAATATGTGACGTCATCAGCAGTGCATTGCGGGCGCGAGTTATAGTTAGCTGGACTAACTATAACGGGGAATTTCACGGGTTTTGTACGAGTGCAATGTCCAACTAACTATAACTGTCCCTAAAACCTATGGTTTTTTCAGTGAATTTCAAAGGTTTTTAAATGCTAATTTGTAACTATAACGTCCCTGAAACCTATGGTTTTTTCAGTGAATATATATATATATATATATATATATATATATATATATATATATATATATATACACACACATATATTACCTACTGCGGTCACCAGTATTTAGGACCTAGTTTCCATAGAAAAAGCATTTTTTGATTTGGCTACAACTTTGGTGTTGTTTGACCAATCTTCATGACATGTTCCTAAAAAGTGTAAAGGTAGGTAAGGTAGGTTCTGGTTGGCATGGAAAGTTTGGGGGTGATCCGTGCAGTGTGGACCAAGAATTTGGGGTGCAAAATAAGGGTACGTTTATAATGTTAATTTCCATAGGAACCTTTAGCTACACCTACAGCCCGAACCGCTGAATGGGCTTACACCAAATTTGGCTGAGAGGTAGATGTTGGTTCAAGGAAGTGCCTTTTGCCTAATTGGTGTAAATATGTTCTGTAGTTTTTGAGAAATTTAAGCCAAAAATTATAGCGATATCTCTGGTCACTGATATTTCGCAGAGGTTTTGCGATGAATCGAGAATGCACGTGCCAACAGGAATGCTCTGATTGGCTGGACGGAACCTGAACAGAAAGTTACGGCCACCATTTTATTCATCAGGAACGGTTCCCAGGGCTGAACATTTCCCAAAAAACTAACGTAAGTGGTCACAGTAGAGGTACTCTGACCCCATGTTTGAGAAATGGGGTTGTAAATGACACAAGTAATGTGTCCAAAAAGGATTTTTTTAATCGCACACGATATTTGCGATGACGCAGCTGTCAGCGTGTCCCCCGTGTACTGTCGCGGGGACTTCGCGACTATCGCGCATCCTCATGAATATTGGTAGAAATATAAAAAACATATATATTTGAACACACTAGCTGGTGACTATCACTTACTTATGTACATACTCACATATTCACGCAAACACTTATACACCCATTCACATACCCACTCACACACTTATATATCCAGTCACATACCCACTCAGATACTGATGTACCCATAGTCATACCTATTCAGGTACTTAGGCACGCACTTTCAGAGTTACTTGGAGAGTGAGGTACGCATGTACAGACCCACTCAGACACTCATACACCCACTTACAGACCCAGTGTGAGACCTTTGCTTCCACTGAGACACTCACTGATAGACAGACCCACTCAGACACGTATACACCAACTCATACATCCAGTCACAGGCTCATGTACCCATTCATATACAGTCAGAGACTCATACAGCCACTCACAGACCGATTCAGACACTCATGCACCCACTCAGAGACCCAATCAGACACTCACACACCCATTCAGAGACTCACTCAGACTTTCATGCATCAATTCACAGACCCACTGAGAGACTTATAATTCCACTGAGATATTGATTGACTCATTCACAGATCCAGTCTGACAATTACATACTGACTCATAGAACCACTGAGAGACTTATACTTCCACCCATACATTCACTGATAGAGAGATGCACTCAGAGACTTATGCAGCCAGTGGCACACTTAATGATATCCACTCATAGACTTATATATGCAGTGACAGACCCACTCAGAGACTTACGCATGCACTCATGTATCTGAGTGAATCATTAATACAGACTGTTATAGAGATGTTGAGATATTGATAAATGTTTTTATAGAGTTAATTAGATAGAGATTTATCTATTGTGATGGTTAGAATTAGTAAGATAGTTATAATTGTTGAATGTGGTGGTGGCTATTGAATTCCTGCTTTTGCTTTGCATTTTCGCGACATGTCAGTGGGGATCACGATTACCAACGTCATCACAATCTCCGGAGTCACCCCGAAAACAGAAAATAGGTTTTAGTGATGCTTTTTATAGAAACTCTCTACAAAAACATGACTTTAGAGAAAACTGTAAGAAACCCCTAGTGTGTAAAATACTGTAATGTATGTGGATATATGTTTTTATGACTTTATGGAAAAGGCGCGATCGTTGGGGTTAATGATATTATCGCTATGGCCTGAAGAATCGCGAAAACGGAAAATAGTTCTGAAAGATGTTTTTTAAAGAAATGCAGTACAAAAATATGAGTTTAAACATGCTTTGAAAAAAGCATGTATATAGAAATATGCGGAGTGCAAAATTCAAAATTGATTTTTTTGCATATTATTTTTGGATGTGTTGGTGGTCATTGAATGTCTGCACATGTTTTCCATTTTCGCGACGTGTCCGGTAGGACCGTGATCTCCGGAGTCACAGCGAAAACAGAAAAGGGGTTTTAGAGTTGATTGTTATAGAAACTCCCTAGAAAAATATGACTTTAGAGAAACCCCTTGTGTGCAAAATACTGTAATATGTGTGGATATATGTGTTTTGGACTGTATGGAAAAGGTGCGATCGTTGCGGTTAGTGACGTCATTGTGACTTTTGCTGTCTGTTGGAAGACGATTTTTCTGGAAACTCACTACAAAAATATGTGTTTGAAAAGTACACTAATAAAGCTCTATTGTCAAATATACTGTAGAATATGTCTATATATATATTTTACACATTGTACAAACCACGCGCTCTGCGTAACTACTGATGTCACCGCGATGACGTCAGTAGTCGCGAATAATAAATTTTTTTTGTAAAGGTGGTTTTCTCCTAAATTGATCACAGAAAGAAAAGGTAAAACAATATCTTACTAAACATTTAGACTGAACTTTATTTAAAAAATGTCTTTAAGTGTATTTTTTTAGTATGTGAAATACATTTACTGATCACAGATTCTCCACAGTTAATGTGACAATGTTGTGCTGACTCACAAAATTGCTCAAAATAAAACAAGTTATTAATGTATTTTCTGATAAACACATACCAAATAAATAAATGAGTGGCATATAATATAAATATAATATACAATATCCAATTATAGAAAGAAAATACGAACATCTTAGAGGTTCATTTAAAAAAAAAAATGAATGTTACAATTTAGAAATAGAATTTTTTTAAACTTAGAAATTCACTGAAAAAAACAAAGGTTACAGGGATGTTATAGTTATAAATTAGCATTTAAAAAAACCTTAGTAATTCACTGAAAAAACCAAAGGCTACAGGGGCATTAAAGTTAGGAAATGGAATGGGTGCAATCAATTGCACTAAGCACATGTAGGAAGGGGGAATTGAGGTATAAATCCCAAGCGACCACTTGTCTCTTGGCCAGTGTATAGGGCATTCGTATGTGGAGATGAGCTCTTCTATGGATGCAGCTCAGTACCTAATGTGTGTGATATGCAAACAAATGATGGACAGAATGCAGAATAAATCATGCTTTTACCCCAGTCAAGAGATCTGCGTTAAATTCATCATTCTTTTGTTCACCATGCCACCCCAGTTTAGACCCAGTCATATGCAAATCAGTCTTGAACCTGTTCCTCATGAGAATAGTCCAGCCCGAACTGCCAAGCCAGGTCCACCCTGGACCAGAAACAAGCATACTGGGACCGGCATCGGGGTATTACACCTCATCAGCCAGGCTAGCTTCAATCCAGTGGCACAGTGAGCAAGGGACCCGCATCTGGGAATACCCATCCCACTTAAGGCAAAAAGTGCTATGCAAACAAATGATGGACGGAATACTGAATAAATCATGCATTCACCCTGGTCAAGAGATCTAGGTTAAATCCAACGTTCTTTTGCTCACCATGCTACCCCAGCTTGGACCAGCCATATGCAAATCAGTCTTGACCCCGTTCCTCATGGGAACAGTCCAGCCCGAACTGCCAAGCCAGGTTCTCCCTGGACCAGAAACAAGCATCCTGGGACCGATTTCAGGGTATTACCGCTCATCAGCCAGGCTAGCTTGAATTCAGTGGCACAGTGAGCAAGGGACCCGCCTCTGGGCATACCAGTCCCACTTGGGGTGAAAAGTGCTATGCAAACAAATGATGGACAGAATACTAATAAATCGTGCATTCACCCCCAGTCAAGAGATCTGGGTTAAATCCAATGTTCCTTTGCCTCCATGCCACCCCAGCTCAGACCTAGCCATATGCAAATCAGTCTTGACCCTGTTCCTCATGGGAATGGTCCAGCCCGAACTGCCAAGCCAGGTCCACCCTGGACCAGAAACAAGCATCATGGGATTTGGGGGTATTACCCCTCATCAGCCAGGCTAGCTTGAATCCAGTGGCACAGTGAACAAGGGACCCGCGTCTGGGCATACCCATTCCACTTAGTGCGAAAAGTGCTATGCAAACAAATGATGGACAGAATGCTGAATAAATCATGCATTCACCCCCGTCAAAAGATCTGGGTTAAATCCATCATTCTTTTGCTCACCATGCCACCACAGTATATGCAAATCAGTCTTGACCCTGTACCTCATGGGAACAGTCCAGCCGGAACTGCCAAGCCAGGTCCTCCCTGGAACAGAAACAAGCATCCTGAGACCAGAAAAATGATGGACAGAATGCTAATTAGATCATGCATTCACCCCCAGTCAAAAGATCTGGGTTAAAAACATTGTTCTTTTGCTCACCATGCCACCCTAGTTTAGACCCAACCATAGGCAAATCGGTGTGTTCCTCAGTCTGTTAGTGTATGCATAGGTATGTGTCTATGTGTGTTAATGCATGTATTAATGTGTGCCTGAGTGTTCCAGTGTATGCATCAGTGTATATCTGGGTGTGTCATTATATATATATATGACAGAATGCCTGGATGTGTTATTGGATGCATTAGTGTTTGAGTGCTTGTACCAGTGTCTGCATTGGTGTATACCTGGGTGTTTATACTCTTTACAAATCTTTAATCCTCCTTTTGGTGATTACTATACTTTTCCTTATTTGCATCACATGCCCTCTATTTATATTCCCTTTAATGTTTGTAAACATCCTATTCAATTTCATCCAACTTATATACAGTCATGCCTTTTCTATCTTTTTTTTATTCTCTAGCTTAATTCGCATACCTGTTAAATGTGATTGTTGGTCTGTATTTTTGTTTCTAAATATCAGTTAGAAATTCTTCTTACAAAAGTGAGCGAAAACCAAGCACAAGAATTGTGCACCGCTCTCATATAAGGGAACCATTATTGGCAACCTTTTCAACTTTGCTTTCATGGTTACTTACTCTGTAAAAATATTACAACATCCACTTCATATTTAACTTATGGTATACCACTTCTGAATGCTCAGCATTGTTAACCCTTTCTAACACTCCTCTAAAGAAAGACATATTTGGTAAGGGTTTTCGCAAGATTTGTGAATCCATCATGGCGCTCAGTGTGGCTCCACTGTGAAACTTCATGGTGGCTCCACGGATCCACGTAGGACACCTAAACCTTTTTATAATCTTCTCATAAACAATGTCATTATACTTCACTTAGTATAAATGACTAACTTTGCGCCCAAATATTCCCCATTCACCATTTCTTCTATTAAAACTCTTCCTTCACATTCATATTCTAGTATTTTTTGTTCCCTTCCCCCATGCTCCTGTAGCTCTGTTATCATGGTGACTAATTTTGAAACAGTCTCTGCTAGCAGTAGGTCACAAGTTCACAACACTTTTTGAGAGCAGCATGCTAACTCCTAAACCAACTGTAACAGGTGTGGTTCTGTGTTTGCAATTAGAGCCATATCCCAAACACCATTACTTGTTGGTAATTTCTCGAAAGCCAATCACACAACTACTTACTTTTATCTCAATATCTGTACCATGTTTTATCCACTAGCATATTTACACCATCCAATCAAATTTGATCTTTTACATTTCACTTGCTAGGCTCCTTTTTAACTGCCTTTTTTTCAAATCTATCTGATTCAGCTGCAGCTTTCTCCACTTTCCCTTCGAAATTGTTAGAGTGGGGCTTGTGGGTCATAGCTTTGTGTTTTTGGCCAGAGAGTGTGCTAGAAATAGTGGCATTGACATGGACTTGGGATTGTCTAATGTGGATATTGCTTGGGTTGGTTAGAGAGGGGTAAAGTGGCATCAATTTCTGCCATTGGTTCAAAGCATTTTGGATTGCCAACATCCAGATCTCAGATTGTACACTGTGGTGGAAGTGACCAGGGCACACTTACTGAGGTAGAACTGGAAATCCTAATGGAGGATTGCTTTGAAAAATTAATGTCACTTTTCACTCATACTGCCTTGGTGCTCTCCAACATTCGCCAAAGGCAGAAATGGAAGTGATAAAATTAATTATGTCCACAGATAGACAAAGCCAGGAAACATGTGAATCAAACTGTTTCTGCATTCCTCAGAGACCATAACATGGGCTCTATACACAACAACAACGTATGATTTGACATGGATGGTATATATAGAAGTGATTTAGTTCATTTCACAGAGAAGGGCAAATGGGTGTTCCTCAACAACTTGAAAGACTGCATCCTGTTTTATGTGTAGTTATCATCTACACACAATAAACACAAAGGGGCATATTATCAACGGCCAGCGATAATTATCGCTGGCCGTGATTAGCGATAGATATCTTATCGCTGGCTATCTCCGGAACTTATCGCCCTGGTAGCGCGTTATTAACAACGCGCTTCTCCAGGGCGATAAAAATTCCAGAGATAGCGAGGTTATCGCCGTTTTGCAGGGAACATCGCTGGTTTTCCAGCGATGTTCCCTGCAAAACGGCGAGTACCTTGCTGATACGACCCTGTGGTCGTATCAGCACAATCCACCCCTATGTTAGGGATGGCTAAGTCGGGATAATAGCAGACGTTAGATTTTGGCGAAAACGGCCATTTTCGCCAAAATCTAACGTCTGCTATCATCCTGTGGGCTGCCTTGTAAATATCGCGATGTGCACATCGGCGATATTTACAACTTAGCCCATCTGGGGTATGCCCAGTAACGCCCACCTTGCATCTCATTAGAGATGCAGGATGGGCGTTATGGGAAAGGGCGATAGGGCAAGGATTCACGCGATAGCGTGACCTTGCTAATACAGCGATAAAATTATCGCCGCTGTTCGTCTGAAAACAGACGCTAAAGCGGCGATAATTTTTTATCGCCGGCTTTTTTAATATGCCCCAAAGGATCTTATCAGAGCCACATTATTTCCTAAATACTAGTACATTTTCTTTTTAAATCCATTTTAAAAATTGTACTCGACTCCATGGATCCGTCGTGGATACAAAACCAAAAGCACACATTCAATACAAAACAGCACATTAAGTATTCTTTTGTGTGGGTTAGTGAGTGGATGAATGACTATGTGTGGATATATGAGTGGGTGTGTGAATGCCTGTGTGGGCCTGTGAGTAGATGTGTCATTGTCTGAGTGGATTATGGAGTAGCACTGTCAGTGAGACTGTCAGTGGGCGTGAGAGTGTCTATCAGGGTGTGTGAGTATGTGTGTGTTTGAGTAGGTATGAGAGTGTCTGCCGATGTGTATGAGTGGGTGTGAAAGTGTCTTTCTGGATGCCACAGTAGGTGTTAGTGTTTGTACAGGTATCAGAGTGGGTGTGAAAGTGTTTGTATGGGTGTCAGAGTGGGTGTGACAGTGTCTGTCTGTGTGTTAGACTGGGTTTGAGAGGAGTGTATGTCTGTGTGTATGAATGGGTGTTATGTTATGTTATAAATACTTATAGAGCACACAAATACCCCTGGGTGTCTTGACGCTAGGTCTGCTGAACCAATGGACGCAACCTAATAGTTGGTGAAAAGCCATGTTTTCAATGCTTTCCTAAAGATAATGAGGCTAGGCATGGTGTTGATGTGTAAAGGTAGTGAATTCTAGATTTTAGTGGCACCTAGCACAAAGAACTTTCCTCCCCAAGAAGAACATTCCAAGTTGGGAAGTCTGAGTCTTTTTTCTCCTGCTGATTGTAAATTTCTAGGTGGCTCTTACCAGCTGAAACTCTGTTTCAGGAAAGCTGAGACAGGCTCATGCAATGCTTTGTAGGCTGCACATAACGTCTTAAATGTAATTCTCTGTCTAACTGGGAGCCAATGAAACTCATGAAGGAATCTGGATACTGACTGATGTTAGCAACATTCGTGGAGCCACAATCTGCATGGTTTGGAGTTTGTTTAGATGTTGTTGTGCCATATTTAGACAAAGACTGTTACAATAGTCTAACTTTGAGAACACTAATGAGGTTCTTACAGTTTTCTGTATATCTAAGGGTATGAATGGGAGAATTTTTTTTATAGCCCTCAGTATGTAAAATGAAGATGATGTGATGGAAATTATCTTGGTCTCACAACATATGCTTGTTGTCCATGACAACACCTAGGTTTCGGGCTTTCTTCACTGGAGAAGGTAGAATTCCTAATTCTTCTGGCCACCATGACGGGGACCGGTAGGAAACTTGGTTTCCAAAGAGAATAACCTCTGTCTTTCCAGAGTTAAGTTTCAAGCAATTGTTGTTCATCCAATTGCTGACAGAGAACATACAATCATGAAATCTGAGTCCTGTATCATGATCTCTATTGGACAGAGACATGACAATTGACATGTCTTCAGCATAAGAAGTGAGAGAAAAAACAAAAGACCTCATCAGGATGGCTAGTGATGTGACACAAACATTAAATAGAGGGAGACTTAGCGAAGACCCATGGGGCACTCCACAGGGCAGGACAAAAGGTTTGGAGGCAAACTCTTTTAAAGCTACAGTTTGCTCTCTCCTGGTAAGAAAAGACTTCAGGAGTGTCAAAGCCATCCCTTTGATTCTAATGTCGTAAAGGCACTTGATAAGCAGGCCATAATTGACCGTGTCAAATGCTGTCAATAGGTCAAGCAAAACCAAGTCAGCATTCTTTCCCTGGTCAAGAGAAGCTCTGATTTCTTTGGTTGTCAGGGCCGTCTTGGTGCTATGGCCACTTCTAAAACCAGACTGTGAAGGATCAGGCAGGTGGCTCTTCTGAATAAAGTCAGTGAGTTGAAGATTAATCACCTTTTCCACAATCTTAGCTGGGAGAGGCAGGCACTGTATAGGGCGATAGCTGTTCGGGTCTGTAGGATTAAGGCTGGGTTTTTTGATGAGGGGAAGTATTGACGCTACTTTCGTGATAGCTGGAAAATGACCTGTCTTAAACATTTCATTACAAATGATTATAATATTAAATGCAATAATCGCTGGGGCTTGCTTAGCCACTGAGGGGGGCATGGGTTGAGCGGAGAGCCAGATTTAGCCAAATTAATGTAGCTCGTTATCTGATTAGATGTGACTGCTGCAAATTCTATAAAAGGCACTTTCTCAGTGCTCATGGGGCCATGCATGTTCTCCTCTGGGATTGCACCCTTAGTGGGGGAGAATTTGTCTGACTTCATCTGAAAAGAAATCGGCCAAGGTATCGCAGGCAGATTGGCTATAATTTACAAGATTGCTACAAGGGACGGTGGTCAGATTCATGACTGTCTGGAATAGTTTCTTAGTGGAACTTATTGAAGTTTTGACTTTTTGGGTGAAAAACACATTTTTCTCTTTTTCAGTAGGATCTTGTATTCTACCATACAATATTTGTAATTAGCTTTCTCTGCTGGATTGTACTCTCTTCTCCATTTGCGTTCAAGTCTCCTGCAGCACTGTTTCTTTTGTCTAAGCGTGTCCATAAACCAAGGAGCAGATGGCTTCTTTCTACGCAGATCCATGGACTTGACCGGGGCTAAGATGTCTACTGCTTCTTTTATCTAAGTGGAATAATTAGAAGTAGCCAAATCTAAATCTGGCTGTACTTGTGTCAATATCTGATTGAATTGCTTAGTTTGAATGTGATTCCAGGCCCGTACATTGTAAAAACTATGGGGGTGATTACGATGGCGGACGGACTTAAGTCGTTGCAGGGAGTGGGCCCATCAGCCTGTAAGGCGACGGTCCCGCACATGAGATTATAATGGGACCGCCATCGTGGTGGTTGCATCGTCTATCTCTAACATTGTGGCAGGTGCTGCAGCCAGCAGCACCCGTCGCAATGTCCGGAATGCACAGATTGCATTTCCCTGCACTACGTGGCAGGCACCACGCGGTGCCTGCCTTCTGGTGCAGGGAAATGTGCACAGCCAAACCCCCCCAGCACAAGGGGGGCCCACAACAGGCCTCCAAAGTACATCTCCACCAGCCTTTGAATGTCGGTTTCACTGCCATGGAAAGGCTGGCGGGGATGCAGCATGATAATATGGCGGACAGTGCCTGCTAGGCACCACCATTCTATTGAGGCAAGCGGTCCGACAGCAGCAATCATTACGATCGCCGCTGTCGGATGGACTTTCCGTCCTCCACACACACCGCCTGCCATCGCAATCTGGGGGTGGGATTCGGCCACTTGATTCACCGGATTCACCACAATCTTAATGACCCCCTATGAGTGGTGACGTTAGAGGGTGCTTTATTGGGTGTTTACATATTAAACCTAATAAGAGGTGGTCAGACCAGGCCACATGCATCAGGCTTATCTCACTTAGAAGACCATTGCTAGTAAAAATACCATTGAGTGTGTGGCCCGCTCAATGCGTGGAGCAGCACACCACCTGAGAAAGCCCAATGTTAAACATGGTGTCCGTAAATGCTAAGGTGTTTTTGACAGTGGCTGGTTCAAGATGAAATTAAAATCTTGAAGAATAGTAAAGTAATTGGAGCAAAGTCTGCTTTCAACGAGGGGGAGTGTTTCTGGGTCCAGGAGGGACGATAGAGTAAAAGTTCTTTGAAGGATTGATTTTTAGTTCAATGTTGAAAGATAACGTTTCACATTTGGGAAATGAAGCTGGATGGAAGATTGCTGCCATGTTGTCTTGGTAAATAATGGCTAACCCTCCACCCCTTTTAAGGGGCCTACCTAGTCTGAATATAGAATACCCTGATGGAGCTGCCTCTACTATATCATGGCCGGATGTGGGATCAGGCCAAGTTTCTGTGATATAAATTATGTCAAAACTAAAATTCTCTATCATGTCACCGATTTCAATTTTATGTTTGATCAGCGATCTGGTGTTGATTAACACAGTGTCCAGATAGACCGTTTCTTAATTAATCATACAAGACTTCAGTGCTTTGTTCTAAAGCCTGTGTGTTTTTTATTTGACTTCTTTTTGTACTTTCTTCAAACAAGATAAGACCATTATTCTCATGTCATCTTGTCGGGGCACATATATTTTTCAAAGAAATATTAAACATTCAAAACAATAACCAGTAATGTAACACCACAAAATGCAAAACAAAATTCGCAAGCACATTACATAGAACATTACATAAACAGTACAAGTGCAAGTCACCAGTCCGTGATTTTCAAATACACCTGGCGGACCCTCAAAGATAATTGTAAAGGCTCCTGCCTTTTGTCCTGCCTGTGTGTAACGCTCAGGAATACCTTTTTCAAAGGGTGTTGTCTATAGGGGACAAAAAATGTATGCATTCCTCGTAGCACACCCAACTGTTTATCTGGGATAAACAGTTGGGTGTGCTATGAGGGAATGCATACATCTTTTGTCCCCTATAGACAACACCCTTTGAAAAAGTATTCCCTGAGCGTTACACAGGGGATAAACAGTTGGGCTTGCGAATTTTGTTTTGCATTTTGTTGTGTTACATTACTGGTTATTGTTTTGAATGTTTAATATTTCTTTGAAAAATATGTGTGGCCCGACAAGATGACATGAGAATAATGGTCTTATCTTGTTTGAAGAAAGTACAAAAAGAAGTAAAATAAAAAACACACGGGCTTTAGAACAAAGCACTGAAGTCCCGTATGAATAATTAAGAAACGGTCTATCTGGACACTGTGTTTGTTAGTACAATTTAAGAGTGGTCTAGTCCAGATAGAGCACAGGCCCAAGCCTTCCGTGTTCATAAGACTGGTGTTGATTAAGGCACAGAGAACACTACCATTTTTGCCACTGATTACAGAATATGGGGCAGGCAGTTGGGGAATCAGCCTCTGAAATGTTGATTCCCACTGTTTCCCTACCAGCGAGCCCAGAGCCACCCTCCTGACATTGCAAGTTGATCGCTCATGACTGCACGCCCAGATCTAACCATGTGCAGCCATTCTTACCTACAGTATCAAGCACAAGGAGCTAGCTCCTGGTATAAACTTTCTTTGCCCTAAGTTGGGGGGTAATCAGGCAGGGGGACTGGTGCGCAGAAAAATTCGGGTGCAGACAGACCTGTCTTTGGGGTGCCTTTGGCACACCAGCAGCATGCCCACTGCACGCCTCAGCTGGTGACAGTGTGCCGGTATAAATGTCCCTCCATGCAATGGGGGCGTTTTTGGGGGCACAGCAATATGGCAGCACTTTGCAGGGTGTGTACTCGAACAAACAGGTGGGAGAAATGAAAATGAGCCAGGGTCCGGCAACCTCAAGATCCTTTCATAGGCACAATAAATAACCAAAATTAAAAGGGTGAAAACTAAAACATAAAATTAGTAGAATAAGGGAACGAACCCTTTCAAATGTGGCACCCGGTATGTAGAAGCCAGGCACCTTCAAAAGTGCACAGAGTGCTAGCAAGGAAAGTAAATAGCGGGTAAGTGAGGCTTTAAACCAACCTGTGGTCGCAGAGCTACACAGCCCTGCTCTGTGCCAATTTGAATGTCCCTCCATGCAAGGGGGTGCATGTCTGGGGGCGAGGCAATATGCCAGCACTTTGCAACTCTAGCTGTAGCAGAGGTGTGGAAGTGTCTGTATGGGCATTAGAATGGGTGTGGGGGTGTCTGTGTGTGTGTGAGTGGGTGTAAGAGTGTCTGTATAAGTGTCAGAGTGGGTGTGACACTGTCTGTCTGTGTATGTGACTTGGTGTGAGAGTGTCTGTGTTTTGGTATGTGAGTGGCTCTATAGGTGTCAGAGTGCGTGTGACAGTGTTTGTCTGGGTATATGAGTAGGTGTGAGATTGTTTGTATGAGCATCAGAATGGGTGTGGAAGTGTCTGTATGGGTGTGTGGGTATTAGAGTGTCTGTATGGATATCAAAGTAGGTGTGGAAGTGTCTGTATCAATGTTAGAGTGGGTTTGAGAGTGTCTGTGTGTGTTTATGGGATTGAGAGTGTTTGTATGGGTGTCAGAGTGGGTGCAACAGTGACTGTCTGTGAGTGTGTGTGGGTGTGAGAGTGTCTGTGTGTGTGAGTGGGTATGTATATTGGCATCAGAGTGGGTTTGAGAGCATCTGTATGGATGTCAGAGTGGGTGTTAGAGAGTCTGTCTAGGTGTGTGAGAGGGTATCAGAGTGTCTATATGGGTGTCAGAGTGGGTGTCAGTGTCTGTGTGTGTGACTGGGTGTGTTTCTGTGTCTATCTGTGTGTGTGAGTGGGTGTGGAAGTGTCTATATGGGTGTGTGAGAGTATCTGTATAGATGTCAGAGTGGGTGTGGAAGTTTCTGTATGGGTGTGAAAGTGTCTGTATAGGCGTCAGAGTGGGTATGACAGTGTCTATGTGTGTGACTGTGTTTGAAAGCATCTGTCTGTGTATGTGATAGTGTCTGTATGGGTGTCAAAGTGGGTGTGTGAGTATACATATGTATATATATATTGTTTTGTGTCAAGATCCAATGATCCGTTGTAGATTTAATAGGGGGGCACGCTGAGCGCAGTGACAGGTCCATGGATCCCACACGTGGCTGAAACAAAGTTTTCTGCCATTTTACTATCCTTTAAACATGCTTTCCCTGCATTTACAATGCACACATGGGGTCAGGAAAGCTCTCACCTGACCCCTTCATTTAGTTTACATGCAACGTTTCAGCCTCAAGGACCATTTCTCAATAAACTGGTGGCCACAACATTGCTGTCAAGTTGCCACCAGCCATTCACGACCTTGCTTGGGCACGTGGGTTCGTGGATTCCCCACGGAAGGATCTGCAGAGGATCTGTGTCCCTAGATATATAATTATTCAGTCTCTTTGCACCCTTTATCGTGCCATGTACTGCCATCCAAATAGCAAGTACCTGAAAGCGCTAGTTTGATGACCAATGCCACTCATGAAGTCATGATCCGACTCTTGTCAGCAGATGCACATTCGCTGGTTGTCTGCAGCAGTTTGGCGGTTTTCAATTACCTGAAAAATCCCATAGCTGCCACTGATACTGCTGAACTGCTTCAGGACAGGTGCTCCAATATGCAATTGGTCGCACGTACAAATAAAAAAAATCGCACCTCATAGGAAACAACTGGAGCACACAGCGGGTTTCTGTAGATTTGATTTATTTAAGCAAGCAGGATGCGTCTCAGCTCCGATGCCTTTTTCGAGTGCTAGTGACACAGAAATATGAAAATTTCTCTCTTTAAAAAGGTCTTGCCGCACTTCTATTGTCGATATGTTGTTTTCATTTTGTCGGAGCCGCGGGCTGGCAATACGCAAGGCAAGGGAGTAGCTTTGACAAATGTTTGACTACAAGCGTCCCTTTCCCCGTTGAGCTCATGGGGCCATATTTTGCCATCCAAAATTTTAAAGGAACTATTATCGATTGGATATCGTACTGTATCTTTATTTTACCTTAACACTTATTAAGAAGACCTATTTGGCGTCACTACCAGGAGTGGCACTAGGGATCAGTCTATGGTCCTGATGAAAAGCCTTGGGGTAATGGTTTGAAACATATTGACCGTGAGATACACACAAATAGACATGTGCCTCTGATTTCCCGTTTTTAACAATACCTGCTAGAGGATTGAATAAAATATCTGTTCCTACTTTGCCAGGTATTTTTAACCCTAAAATAGACCCTCCCAATGTTATACCATCTATCTCTTTATAGTATCCAACTAAAAAGTGCTCCCACGTCCCGCAGCGGAATGGGAAGAACCCTTTGATGAAGCATGCCACCATGGGACATCTTGGTGGGTGAGGGTTATTTTAAGGAAACTTTCTGTTTCCTAACTATAAAGAACAGTGGAAAGATAGCCCATTTAGCACAGAGGGACTCTTCATGGTTATTACATTACGTAGGGGAGGCTGAGTACTCTTTATCCTGGCCTCTATCTCCCCCCCTTTTTTGATTTATGCACAACTAATATACACATGCAAACAGACTGACATATAATGAAACAGTTACTAACAAATATAGTTATATACTGAGTCATGTAGTTGAAATTAGGTGACTGAAAACTTAGACAGTGGTCAAGTGGATATTTTTCTGTCCTACATATCGTTTCATTATTTTATCCACAATTGAAATATTATATTTATTTGTAAGGGTGTGGTTCGGTGCTGAAGCTCTGCTTCCCGGGATTTGTAAATAATTTACTAGTAGACTTATTACATGTCTGATTGTGAAACACAGAGAAGAAGGTATTCAAATATGTGTAAGGCATGCTACTCCAGAACCTTTGTCTACAGTTTACACTGCTCTGTTGAATGGACATTTACAGTGCTGTTCAAAGTCTTTCCATTTATTAAATACAAATCATCCCTAATGTAAGTTGTTAATGGGTAATAGGGTAGGAACGTATGTGTTTGAATGACAAAATATGTACTTTGAATTTTTAGTGAGCTAGAAAAATTCTTAGAGAGTAATATACCTAGTTAGACATCCACTTATCTATCCATGCACTCTCTGAGATACCTTTTTAGAAAACTATTGAGCCATTCATACACATACTCAGACACTGTCAGAGGCACTTACACATTCACTCACAGACTGTCACAGTACTTATGTATCGAGCAGTAACAGAGCCACTTGCACATACAATAATAAACCCCAAGAGTCACTAACAGAGGTAGTAAGCGATTCATACAGCTACTTGCATTCACATTCAGAGATTCAAACAGTTTCTAAACCAGCAACTCTTATAGTGAAACAGTTACTTACATATTGAGTAAGACATGCATACAGGAGATAGTATATTCCCTAAAATATGTACTCAAATACTGGCAGAAAGAAAAGACCTATCCAGACAAGTTGCCATTTGAATATTTCTTAGGCTTGCTACTGCACAGCCTGTGTGTTTAGTTTTACTGCCAGGTAGAGTAGGCATTTTAAAGTGCTTGCCATGCTTCAAACTTGCCTTTTACTAAATATAAGTAACTCCCAAGTTAGTCTGTAAGTAGGCTATAGGGCAGAGTGCTATTTGCTTAGAAGTTAAGACATGAACTCTGAATTTTTAGTGAATCATATGCACACTGCCATACCGATATGTGTAGTTGAACCTTCAGTGTACGAGCCATACTGCAAGTTAAATACTTATTTGAAAAGGATTGAGACACTCATACATCCAGTGTCACAATGACATAATCATGTATACACCCAGTTACTCACCCATAGATCACTTATGTATCTAAAGGTAACCGAGCTCCTTTAACTTATAGTTACACATTCCAAAAGTCGCTCACAGTAGGTAAACTATACAGTCACAGTTTTCCTGCTAGGCTGACTTGACATTCAAAACACATTGCTAAGCCTTAAACTGCTCTTCACCTCCATATAAATCACCCCTAAGAAGGGCTGTATGTTGATCATAGGGCAGGGAGATATGAGTTTAAAAGATAAGACATGTTATTTCAAAGTTCGATTGAGTTATCTGCACACTTGCAGACCTATATGTGCAGTTATAGAGGCAGCCTCCTACCCATACCATAACTCACATACCTATGTGTAAAAGGAAAGAGCCACTAATACACCTATTCACACAGTGACAGAGGCACTTAAACATTCATTCACGTACACATACACCTGTTGTGTATCCAGTAGTAATAGAGGCAGTTGCACAGACAGTTAAATACACCAATACTCTCTAACATAGCCAGCAAGCAAACCATGTAGCTCCTTACATACAGATTGAGAGTACCATAGAGTAACTAAGAGACCCGGACATATATCAACATATCTTATTATATATCCAATGACACACCCATATAGGCACTGAGACACTCATTTAGGTACGCACTGAAGAACTGATACTAATAAGTCATCCCTCCAGACAAATCAGCCTTTAAACATGTCTCAGGCCTGCTACTGTAGAGCGTGTATATGCAGTTTTCCTGCTAAGCTGAGTTGAGATTCAAAACATATTTCTAAGCCTTAAACTCCTCATCTACTACATAGAAGTCAGTCCTGAGATAGACTGTAGGTAGTCCATAGGGCAGGGAGCTATGAGCTTAAAATATGGGACACATTTTTTCAATTTTGATTCAGTTAAATGCTCTCTTGCAGACCCCTGTGTCCATTTATACATCTAGTCTCCTACCCATACTGAAAATCACATACCTATGTGTAAAAGGATAGAAACATTAACACACCTAATCACACAGTGATAGAGGCACTTAAACATTCACTCACACACATCCAGCTTTTATCTATCCAGTACTAACGGAGGCAGTTGCACACAGAGCTAAATACATCAATACTCACTAACACAACTAGCAAGCGATCCATACAGCACCTTAGATACAGATTGAGACTCTCATACAGTAAGTAAGTGAGTCAGACATACACCAACATACTTATTTACATATCCAATGACACACATACATAGTGACTGACACAAGCTTTCAGATATGTATTTAAGAACTGACACTAATAAGTCACCTATCCACATAATTAGCCCTTTAAACATGTCTTGGTCCTACTACTGTAGAGCCTGTGCATGCAGTTCTTCCTGCTAGGCTGATTTGATATTTCAAAACATGTTGCAAAGCCTTAAACTTCTCTTTATCTAGATAAAAGCCACCCCCAATGTAGGCTATAGGTAGGCTATAGTGCAGGGAGCTATGTGCTTAAAATATAAGACATGTTCTATATGGACACTTACAGATCCATATGTCCAGTTATACATCCAGGGCTCGATTCACAAAAGTGATCTGAGACAAAATCCTAACTTTATGACTTTCGGTATTCACAAAAGGCATTTAGGAGTAGTAAAGTTAGGATTTTGTCTCAAGTTTGTCTTACGTTTTGGTCTTAGGAGAAAATCCTAACTTAAGTTTAACTTAAGTTTAACTTAAGTTAGTATTTTGTCTGAAGATGTTCAATTCTGGTTTTTTGGTCCTGAGCAGGAGTGTAGGGAAAAGGGGAGGAGGTGGTATGTTCAGATATAGAGGAAAAGGACACAGGTATTAGTATTGATAACTTTACAGAAGAGATTAGGAAGTTTAACACAGTTTCTTCTCAGGAATCAAACTGTGTTTGTATTTGTTGCCTACACACTCACTACAGAAGCCAAACTTGTAATGTAGTTGTACTCAAAATTCGAACAGGAGCATAGAGATAAGTGGCAAGAAGTTGCTGTTTATTTATTTGTAGAGGAACGGTCTGAGTTGTTTACATTGCAAATTATATGTAAGTACTGCTACGATAAGTTAGAGGAAAACAAGATGCCAGATAAAGTAGTACATACCAAGTTAGAATTAGTATCTATTCCACAAAAACTAAGGGCCCGATGCACAAAAGTAATCTGAGACAAAATCTTAACTTTACAACTTTCAGTATTCACAAAAGGCATATAGGAATAGTAAAGTTAGGATTCCTAACTTTACTATTCCTACACTGAGACAAAATCCTAACTTTACGACTTTTGGTATTCACAAATGGCATTTAGGAGTAGTAAAGTTAGGAATCCTAACTTTACTACTCCTAAATGCCTTTTGTGAATACCAAAAGTCGTAAAGATAGGATTTTGTCTCAGTTTAGGAGTAGTAAAGTTAAGAATCCCAACTTTACTACTCCTAAATGCCTTTTGTGAATACCGAAAGTCATAAAGTTAGGATTTTGTCTCAGATTACTTTTGTGAATCGGGCCCTACGAGATTTAAATGTTTATGAATACAATCTTATACAATGTATTAACCTGTTTCAGGCTATAGTTGTTCGTATCGAGCCTAAGACAGGGAAGCTGCCACCAACTGACCTTCGGAGAGGCCTTAAGGGGAGAGTTGTCTACTGACCTTTAGATATTAAACAGAAAATTTAAACTGTTGCTGTACACAAAGAGGATCATGAACCAGTTGTCATTCTAGAAAATGGTGTGCCTATAAAGAGTAAAAAAATCTGGCAAGAGTTAATGGATGTTAGCAAAGTAAATAAATCAACATTATGCCTGGTGCAAAATAATGTTTATTATAAAAAATGTTGATGTTGTTTGAGATATAACATATGTAGAGGATGAAACATCACCTTCAAGGTGACAGATTGAAAAAGTGGATTGAACCAGTTCAGAAGAGATTTACAAACACAACAGCATCCATCCTCTGCATTCTAAAAAAGTTGTTGTGATGCTGTTGATCTCTTTCAAATGAAGCAAGCAAAAGGAGCTCCCATGAGTGTGTGAGAGAAAAGTTTAGAAGCTTGCTGTTTTCCACAGCTCTTTCTCATGAATGTGGCCGTTTTGATGACCGCCCTGAACAGATACCAGCAGCTGAATACCGGTCAACCAGATTATGCTCAAGGGATCCAAGATTTCAATAGTGTATTCCCTATATATTCCATCCTCTTTTTGAGAGTAACTTGCCTGGACTTTTGTATGTTGTTAACCATATACTAAAAACAGGAGTTAATCCTCAAAATCTGTCTGCAAAAGAATTCATTGATAAAGTTCATGAGAAGGACAAAAACTTGGAGTACAACTTCATTAATTTGATGGCGTGCCAACTTGGTACCAGTAGTATTGATATCACCATCATCTAGAATTGAAATGTATGTTGAGAAATCTAGGTGCACCTGCTTGGTTTCTGACACTGAGTTGCGCTAAGTATGCCTAGGATGACCTGCTTGAATTTTTGCAAGAAGCAAACTCAAATATAAAGGACACCAAAGTGAAGTCAGCAGGAGAACTTTGCTCCTTAAATCTTGCAAATGTTTGCAGCTATTTTAACCACAGGTTTCAAGTCTTGTTGTCTTTCATCTACAACAAAAGTAATCCTCCTTTGGTGAAGTTACTGATATCTTTTGGTACAAAGAGTACCAAGCAAGAGGTGATCCTCATATTCACATGCTGTTATGGATAAAAGATGCACCAAAGTTTGGAACAGACAGTGATGAGTCTTTCATACAACAGTATGTGACATGCGCCATCCCAAGAGACGGTGCTGAAAAGGGCTTGAGACGAGTTATACGGTTCCAATCGCATGGATGTGGGAAGTACTGTTGTCAAAAATACAGATACAAAGGAAAGTTTTAAACAAGATGTCGATTTGGATTCCCACAACATGTGATTTCACAAGGAAGAGTGAACAGTGTTATGTCTGCAGTCAGACATACTTTGACAGGGAACTCAACAAAAAACACATACAACCGGAGAAGAACAGAGGCCTCCAAATATATAAATAACTACAACCCTCTGATTCTGAAGATATGGAATGCAAATATCGATCTACAATTTGTTGCAGTCATCTCCATTGCTGTTGCTCGATACATCACTTCACACATTACAAAATCAGAGAAGACAGAGATAAAGGAGTTGTGGAAGGAGATTTCTGTTGAAAAGAGTCTATCTAAGAGATTGTAGAGCTTCAGCTTGAAAATGCTTTGCCGTAGAGAGATGGACTCCCATGATTGCTGTGGCTGACTGAGCTCAGCCAGTTTGTTCTCAAAGTCAAAGGGAATTGTTTGGGTAAGTCTAGGCCTAGCAATACATGGAATAGAGTGTTAAAGTCTTTCCCAGAAATTCAGTATCTAGCAGAGTTTGACCCGGAAAGTACAGACATTGTGAAAACAAATATGTTGGATGCGTACTATCTAAGAAGGAGTGCACATCTAGAAGTCAAGTGCCTTTATAAAGTTTTTCAACACTATAGATGCAAAAGGAATTTAACAGGAAACATAGAAGAAGGAAATTATGCAGTAGTTGGATGTGACTGTTGTGTGGTGAAACATAGCAAAGGAAATCTAATCAACCACAGAAAACTGACTTGCCAAACTACAGACAGAAGAGACTTTTTCTGTTTGGTACTTCTGCAACTGTTCAAGCCTTTGCGTGCTGAATCATAACTACTTGGAGACTACAACTGCTACAAAGACTCTTTCAATGCTGTAAAAGACAGCGTTCAGTGTCCAGTCTTTACAAACTACTTGCAAATGTTGAAAGATGAGATTGAACAGAAAGAAACTATTGCTGCTGAAGTAGCTAAGGAGAGTTCACAAAGCAGCCGAGTTCTGCACCACTCAGTCAAGATTCACTTGGACAACCAATTATTCAAAATGAAGCAGCCATAGGCATGTGTGAGGTGGAGACTTTAATGCAACAAGAGAGTAAAGTGTGGATTTCAAACACTTTGGGGCATATTTACAAGCCCCTATCACTACCACATCAGGGACGTTGTGATGGCGATAGGGGCCTCGCCTTATTTACAAGGCAGATTTAAGCCACTTAACGTGGCTTAACGCTGCCTTGCAAATAAGGCACCCTTTCACGCTGTATTTAGAGTGAAAGGGGAGGTCAATTGGTGTTGTGGTGGGCGTTCCACCGCAACACCCATTGATTTTGACGCTGTCCCCTATTTACAAGTGTGGCGTAAATAGGAGGCAGCGCCAAAATTAAGACCAGGAAAAACCTGGTCTTAATCAGGCAAAAAAAGGAGAAATGCTTTATTTCTCCTCGTTTTTGCTGTTTCCATGTGTGCTGCCTTGTGCAGCATGCAAAGAAACATAAAATTGCCTATGATTGTTTATGTGCAGGAAGGTCCCCCTTCCTGCACATTTACAATCATTTTAAAAAAATGCTGTTTTGCAACTTCTATGTGTGCTGCATTAAGCAGCACACATAGAAGTTACAAAACTGCATTTAAAGATTGTTTATGTGCAGGAAGGGGGACCATCCTGCACATAAACAATCTTCCCCCCAATGCAGACACCCTTGCACTATCATGCAAGGGTGCCTGCGTTGGTGCTAGGCAGCTGAACTCAGCACCAGCGCAAGGGGAAATGCAGGGGTGCGCCGCATTCTTGTGAATACGGTACATCCCTTCATTTTCAGAATTGAGAAGCGTGGCGTTAGGAATGTTTGCTTAATGCCACGCATCTCCATTCTGCTGTAAATATGCCCCTTAGTAGCACAACTGAATGACAAACAGAAACAAAGATATATCAAAGTAAAAGATAAAATAGAGAATGTAAATACTCTACATTTAAGCTAATTCTACTATACATCGGTGGGCAAGCTGGTACTGGGAATTTTTTTATTAAAATTCTCACTGCTTATCTGCAAAGGACAACAAAATCAAAATAATCACGTGTAATAACAGCACCACCTGGATTAGCTGCACACAACATTAAAGTAATTACTTTACACCAACTACTTATGGTACCTGTTGAACATGACAATAAATTGGAATACCAGAAGTTATATGGTGAAGCTTGTCATGAGGTGTCAAGAGTATGGAATAAACTGAAGCTTTTAATCATCAATGAGTCGAGCATGGTTTTGAACGTAATGCTCGCTTTTGTACACGTATGAATGCAGCAGATTTTAAAAGGAGACTATGACATGCTGTTTGGAGAAAAGCATTTCATTGTCTTCTGTGACCTACTGCAACTCACCCCCATGAAAGAACAGCCTGTTTTCAAGACACTTCTCCATAATGAAACAAGAAAATATTTTAGGAAGTATTGGCAATGTAAATATTTGGTTAAACTCTGACTACGAGGAACTAGCGAAGAATATGTGTCAAGCATCCGGTGTGGAATGTGTAGATAACCTGAAAGACATTAGAGTAGGAGTTCTGACAAAGGAGGGAAAACGTGCTTTGGAAAGTCGAATTACCTATAAACCTTTTTCATCTGACAACACAGCAGCACAACAAATGTACAATTTCATTGAAAATGGCAAATCCATAATCTGTTTAATGCCTACACTTCAAGAATGTTCCAACTTCAACTAACAATTATTGAAGCTGGAGAAAGAAGAAAGTTTGGAAATTATAGCTATCGATAAACTGGAACACCAGGGAGTATCACGACTAACTGAGAAACTACAAGCAAAATTGGATTCTTTGGAGATGTCTGTGTCGAGGAATGTAGGATTAGAAAAGTGTTTACAGGTGTGCAAAAAGGATCAAGTAAGTTTGCAGTGTAATTTAAATGTGGAGGAAGGGTTAGTAAATGGTGCTATGGGCACAGTTATTGATTTTATTAATTTTCCAAAAAGGGAATAGATTGAGTACTTAGCCATAAAACTTGATCAGATTGATGGAGTACAGCAGATTGGCTGATGTACTGTATGTTTTTTGCATGCAAAGAGCTTATATGTATGGCAGCAACAGTTTCCAGTGTCTCTAGCATATGCTGTAACTATCCATAAATCTCAAGGTTTAAGTGTAGAAGAAGCTTTTATTAATATCAGAAGTACAGCATTTTAAGAAGGTATGTAGCATTATCCCAAGTTAAAACACTGTCTGGCTTGTTTTTAGTTTTTAATAATCTGTCCAAATGGAAGCTTACAAAAGAGTCAATGGATGTTCAAAAAAAGAAAAGAAACCAAGACAAGCTAGAAGGCTTTATGAAGAAAAAACTAGAAAATGAGGGAGATATTGTAGGATACTAATTGGAAAATAGTTCACATGTCAACCGCTATGCAAATGTTATTCTCAATGTACTTTGTCATTTATCACATCTTGTAAATCAAATTGATCAAAAACCAGATAAGAGATTGTGTTCTGCACTGTATAATTTACTCCAGCTTTTACCCATTGACAGATCTGTAATACATTCTGCTTCAGGCATTCAAAACCTTTTAGATATATGTAGCAAATCACTAATATTTACTCTGAACAGCCAACAAGACACACACGAATCTATAATGGTCATGTTTGGATTTTTAGAAGAAGAAGTAGATATTTATTGCTTATTTGGACTGAGTTACAAATGGAATCATGACTGTGAAGATTGCTCATCCACATCCACCAATGAAATAAATTCTGAGCGATTTCTTTACTTAACATTACCAGATAGCAAAACTGCCTCTTGACTGATTGATTTAAAATGCAGACCAAAACATGCCCTGCTTAAATTGCAGATCAGATGTTATGTCTGTTGCATCTACAGAGAACTGGGAATATCTTATATTATTGTTATAACGATGTAGAGCAGATGGATCTAAACTCGAAACTGAAATTACAACCTTCAAAGCTGGAGAAAAATCAATTTGTGAAAGAACTTATAGTACTGTCAGTATTATCTTTCACGAAGGAGTTAGTATAACTTCTGGACACTACACTGTCTATTTAAAGAGTGAAATGGATGGACAGAATGCAATGATAGCAACCTTACATTCAAACCAAAACTGCCTTTCAAACTATGTAATTCTTACCTCTTGTATCCTCAACCAAAGTTCTAAAGAGAATTTTTAGGGAAAACTAATTTATGGTGTTTCTTTTACATGGATCGTCAATGTTTTAGACATCATTTGGCTTATCAGGGGTGATGTCTTGAAAATGTTCTCCAAAATTCAATAGTCCTTTTGTCTTTCACATAGGAGTCAATATAGGACGTGGACAGTACACTCTCTAATAAAAGGCAGCAACAGGATGGACACAATGAAACCACTTCAACCTTCATTTGATACTACCATTAAACTATGAAATTGTCACCTCTTGTTTCTTCCAGCAAACTTTTATGTACTATTTCTGGATAAAAAAGTAATGTATTGTTTTTCATCTACCCGGCTCATCATCGTTTTAGACATTTTTCGGCCTACTAAGGGTGATATTTTGAAAAGGATCTAAAAATTCAATCCTCTTCTTTTTATGCGAGGTACAGAGGATAAGGAAGGGAAACAGAGCACAGCCCAGGAGAGTAAATCAAGACATAAGACCCACAGGGGAAAAAGGGCAGGGAAAGGAGGATTACAAAAAGAAACTAAGATCAGGGGACAACAAGAACTAGGAAACTGTTGTGATAAAGGGGTGGAAGTCATTAACTTATCATCTATGACACTTAACCAAGATATGGTCTCTCTTCTTGAAAGAGGCTTGAGTTACAATCCTAAGGATGAGGGGATATATGTAATACCAAAATTGATCTCTTTAAATTTGTAAGGAACTTGAAACTTAAAAAGTTTTTCACTGTCAATCCAGCATCAAATAAAAGAAATGTGAATATTCCAACCGGCTCACTCTCTGATGTTTTAAGCATTCAAGATGTACACAACACACATCTACTCCTGTCATTGACTGACACTGAGGACACACCACTCCGCATGGATACACTGCTACAAGAACTTGACGTACATACTGACTTTACCATTGATAGTGGTTTGAAAACTAAATCCAAATGGACACCTATCCTAAATAGTGGTAACACTATAGACATGTTTCACAAACTGGTATTAGAGGACATAGACAAATTTCACATTAAGAGGTTAGGAAACAAAACGAGACATATGGACAATCTTCTCCCAGGTGAAAGGACAGCTCTCAATAAGTTATCTAGCCATAATGATATAATCATCAGAGAGGCTGACAAAGGGGGCAACGTGGTTTTAATGAACAGGGTTGACTACAACAATGAGATCTTAACACAACTCCAGGATGAAGCTTGTTATGAACGTCTCACATATAATCCTATTGGCCCCTTAACCATGGAAATCAACAAAAATCTAAAGAATTGGCTTAATGTAGGGCTGATTAATGATGATGAACATACATACATGAGAGTTTTTCGACCTCACTATCCTTGCTTATACACACTTCCCAAAGTGCACAAGCACTTACCGTTTCCCCCTGGAAGACCTATTGTCTCAGGTATAGGGGGACCTACTGAACGTTTGGCAGAATATGTAGATCTCTTTCTTGGACCTTTGGTCCGGAACCTTCCATCATACATAAGGGATACGAAGCACATACTGAGCATTTTGGCTGATTTCACGTGGGAAGACAACATGACCCTCGTGACCCTAGATGTAGTTTCACTTTATACCAGCATCAAGCCAGATTTAGGTATAAAAGCCATCACACACTTTCTTAATAGAAGATCTGCTTCACAATGGGAACACACTAACATGCTGTTGGCCATGATCAATTTGATCTTGGACAACAATGTGTTTCTTTTTGAGAAAGACTGGTACAAACAGAAAAGAGGCGTAGCCATGGGTTCTAAATTTTCACCCAGCTTTGCCAACCTCTTTATGGGCCGTTTAGAAGAAGACTGGATTTGGGGTCTAAAGGGTAATCAGTTTAACAACTCAATTATCTTCTGGGGTCGTTATATTGACGACTGCCTTCTAATATGGACAGGACCACAAGCAAAACTTGATGCTTTCTGCTCTTATTTGAACACGAACACATATGATATGCGCTTCACATATCACAAGAGTAACCTAAGTATCACCTTTTTAGACATTGAAATCTTTATCAGCCAGAATACCTTACAGACCCGCCTTTTTCGCAAAGACACTGCATGTAATTCGATTCTTCATGCTCAGAGCGCTCATCCCCTGCATCAAATCCGTGCAATTCCTTTTGGTGAATTTACCCGGGCTAGAAGAAATTGTAGTAGTGAACATGAATTTGAAAGTTGCCTTTTGTCCATGAAAACTAGATTTGTACATCAGGGCTATACACATCAGAACCTCAAAAAAGCTGAAACTAGAATCAGGTCGGGAAGAAACAATTTGCGATAAAATTCACACCACTGATACAAGCACAGTGAGACTGATTACAGACTTTAATGACTTTAGCGGGGCATTGTCAAGGAGTTTAAACAAACATTGGAAATTGCTTACCAATGATACAGCGTTAGCACAACATATCAACAAACATCCACAGATCACCTACAGAAGAGGCAAAACGCTCAGAAGTAGACTAAGTCCAAGCTATCCAAGAACAGAAACTAAAGAGTCGTGGCTGACTTTACGCGCCCGGGGCTTTTACAAATGTGGTTCATGTGGAATTTGTAGGTGGGCTTCCGACCAAAAGAAAACCTTCACTGGTCCAGACAGAACTTATGACATCAGATTCAACATAAACTGCAATACAAAGTTTGTTGTTTATGTATTGGAATGCACTTGCGGTGGAAAATATGTGGGCAGTACAATAAGGACCCTTAGGGAAAGAATAAGCGAACATGTCAGAGCCCTTAAACAACAGGACCCCAGATATCCTATGGCATTACACATGTGGGAGTGTCCATCCCAAGGTACACACAAAAGCTTCCATTTCTATGGAATTGACATCACTGCTCCCAGCCCAAGGGGGGGGAACAGAGAGCTACGGCTAAGACGTTCTGAGGCCCTTTGGATCATGCGTTTGAAATCCTATGAATATGGTTTTAACAGCGACCGGGAGATGCATTATTTTCTGGGAGACTAGGATCTTGTAAATTAGCTGCTACTACAAGGTGTCTTATTACTGTATGAACTAATGTATCTTACTGAAATGCCTTTTCCTTCCTTTTGCCTTTTATATAAAATAACAATCTCTAATAGAATTATGTGTTACAACATGAACACTTTAGTTACTCTCACTGCTATGTTATTTCAAAAAATCTTTAATGTCTATGAGATAGATTGCAATAATCTTTTTAATTGAGATTCACCATGTTCTCTATACTCATGCCGTTTCAATTTTAATTAGGATTTTTTACCATTTATGCATATCACAGTTACTACTTTTGTCATGTGAAACCCTAAATATGGCACCATTATGTTCAGAGAAAATGGGTCCGTACTGTCGGTCAATTTTTAATAATTTCTCACTTTATTTCAGTACTATTGCTTAACATATAATACGTGGTATCATTGAAAGACTTTGAATTCATGTGTTTGCTAAAATTATGTAATTGTATACTCATTTGTCTCATTTTGATGTCAACTTTGTTTAGCCGATTGTTACAAAGCAATAATATTCGATCGTACTATTTCAATGAGATTGGTAGTGCAACAAAACACTGCAAGCCCAACCAATCACCACGCACGCTTTTACGGGCGTCTTAGGATTGAATCAGACGTTCTAGTTGTTCTGTTTTCCTCACTGCGTGCGGCTATTTAATCACTTCCGGCTCTCTTGTTATTCACTTCTCGTGTGAAAACGGAGACGAGCAGTTCACCGAGCGTACTCGCTGGAGGTAAGCGATCAGGATACTGAATGAGTGTGGATACTTTGGGTCTCCACCTTTTGAAGCCTTGGAGAAGTTCGTTAACATTTGCTGGTGACACGATATTTTGTCAATCCTTATTACAATTATTTGTGGCGGATGGTGCCACGTTACTTTTTGCCTATCCCAAGGAGACGCATGAGCGCGTTATTTGGACAAATAGAATTGAGGATCAAAAAAATCATAATAACGACAATAGAACCAGAATACTATTCCTGTATAAGAGGTAAGCTGTGGATGTGGTTCATATATTTACAGATACCAAGTCTTAAGTATGTTAGAGTGAATTGTGTGAGTCGAGTAGATATACATACTCATGGTAGTCATTATTACACTGATTGAATCGACTGCGAAAAGAGAGTCCATATACTACTGTGAATATTAGGACCTGCTGGGTCGGAATTATCACCAGCTGGAAGGTGAGCGATACTTAGAGAATTATCCAAATTGAAAGATGTTATATCACTTATCTTGTTTTGCCCCTGTGACGGGCATTTATTGATTTGGGTGCCTGTTCTTTTTATATTCTAGGTCCAAAGAGTGATTAAGTAATTTTGAGGTAGGCGGATTATCTGATCTCTTCACTAGTTTAGATGCGGATTTCACTGCCCTTTCACTAATCACCAACATCCTGTATTATCAGGTTTTATATAGACACATCACAACATCCATATCTACCCAATTGGGACTCACAATGTGCGGTTTAATTATTTGTTGCACTATCATGGACATATCTTTGTCCAAATTTGGCCCTTAAAACTCGGATTGAATATTGGCAAATGTACATGGTGTTCATTAGCGCACTGCAGTTTCACCATATAGATCACGGTAACTGTATTGCTTGGATCTGACATTATTTTCACTTACAGGTTTTTAGTATTATATAAATTAATTCAAATTGATGTCCTCGTGACATTTTCTCTTTATTATTGTCATAATCTAACGGTATGGTGTTTCCCTCAAATAATTATAATTTTAATGATATACAATTTCTACTATTATACTCACTTTGTCCCACCCGTGTAACACTTAAGATATGTAAGATTTTAATTAACATCTCGTGATACAAGCCATTTTATGTTTAATTCCAGCCCTGAAGAAGTCTAGGGTTAACACCCAAAGACGAAACACGTGTTGGCTGGCTTGTGAAGCAACACAACATTAAACCTACACTTGAAGCAAGAACACTTTGTCTTCATTTCCTACTTTCTGTATTATAATTATTTCATGCGTGTGCACAGGGTTTGATGTTATAATAATAAAGGAAGATGGTGTAAGGTACATTTGTTCACATTACTGTAGTAAGTGTAGGAAAACAACTGTTTAATGAATTGTAGTGAGTGTAATGCATAGTGTAACTTATTTACAGTGATGTATTGTGCAGTTATTTCTTTTTTTCAACAATCCATAATATTGTTTTTTTCCCCACTGTTCAAGGATGAAGCTTCATTTAGTACATTGTTTATGGTGTAAAAGTATAGAAGCTGGGAACAGTAAAACGGGAAAATGAAATGCTTACTATATTGTGATATATTGTTACAGCATGAGCAATGTGTACTATTATGTTTCTAGAAATTTGTAAATCAAATACTAACTTATATATATATTATTTTTAATTTGCAACAGATCCTGGATTAATAGATGTTTAGATGTATTAATATACATCTAATGCCTTAGAAATATTTCTTTAACATACATGCAAAGAAGCTCTTTCTGTATAAAGAGCACTTGATATCCTTTCCCACCAGTTTCTTTTAGCAACAGGAGATAGGAAACACTCATGAAATTCATTATTGCTTTCTTGAGCTCTAGCTACTGATCCTAACTCACCCATACATTTACTCACACATCCATTCATTTTTCCATATAGCCTCTCACTCACCCATATAGCGCCTCATGCAGCCACTCACTCACCCATATAGTCACTCATGTACCCACTCACTCACTCACTCACTTATACAGCCACTCCCATACCCACTCACTGATCCATTGAATTACTCACACACTCACTCATGCAGCCACTCATATACTCTCTCCCTCGCCCATATACTCACTCATGCACCCATTCACTCAACCATTCACTCGCTCATATACCCTGTCCCTCACCCATATAACAACTTCACTCCACACCCACTCACTCACCCATACAGGCACACATGCACCCACTCACTTACCCCTATAGCCAGTCATACAGCCACTCACCAATACAGCCACTTGTATACCCTCTTATATGCCAATACTCCTACTCACACATACTCACTCACTTATATAGGTACTCATACACTCTCTCACTTACCCATACAACCTCTCACCCACCCACTGACTCATCCATACACCCAATCATACACCCACTCACTCACCTATACATATACTTGGACATCTACCTGCTCACCCAGAGAGACAGTCACATACTGACTCACTCACTCATAGAGCTACTCACACACCCACTCAGTCACCTAGAAAACACTCATGGAATTCATTATTGCTTTCTTGAGCTCTGGCAACTGATCCTAACTCACCCATACATTTACTCACACATCCATTCATTTATCCATACAGCCTCTCACTCACCCATATAGTGACTTATGTAGCCATTCACTCACGCATACAGTAACTCATGTATCCACTCTTTCACTTACTCATACAGCCAATCACAAAACCACTCACTGATCCATTGAATTACTCACACACTCATTCACTCATACAGCCACTCATGCACTCTCTCCTCCACCCATATACTTACTCATGTACCCTGTCACTCACCCAGTCATACAACTACTCATGCACCCACTCACTCACCCATACAACCACTCTACACCCACTCACTCACCTGTACAGGTATACATACACCCTCTCACTCATCCCTATAGCCAGTCATGCAACCACTCACTCACCCATACAGCCACTCATATACCCTCCTATATACCAATACTCCTACTCACACATACTCACTCATCCATACAGGTACTCATGTACTCTCTCACTTACCCATACAACCTCTCACACACCCACTGACTCACCCATACACCCATTTACACACCCACTCACTCACCTATACATATACTCAGACATCCAAATGCTCATCCACAGATTCAGTCATGCACTGTCTCATTAACTCATAGAGCTACTCGCGTACCCACTTAGTCACCCATCCAGATTAGATACCTACTCACTTACTCATACAGATACAAATACATGCACTCATCCACCTGTACAGTCACTGACACAACCACTCATTCACCCATGCTATCACACATACACCCATTAACTCATCCATACAACTACTGACACATCCAGTGGCAGACCCACTCATCCACTGACACACTCAACCATACAGCCACTCACACATTCTCTCACTCACCCATACAGGCATTCATGTATACTTTCACTCATTCATACAGCCACTCAGACACACACTCACTCACCCATACAGGCATTCATGTATACTTTCACTCACTCATACAGCCGATTATACAATAACTTGCTCACCCATAGAGCTACTCACACACACCCACTCATTCAGTCATATAGCCACTTATGCATCATCTCTCACTCACCCATTTAGCCAATCATACAGCTACTCAGTCACCCATACAGTCACTCATACACCCACTTACTCACTCACACAACTACTCACTCACCCATTGTGTTACTCACATACCCACTCACTCATCCACACAGCCACTCATGCTAACTCTCACATACCAAAATATTAATTCATGTACCATTTCATGAACTCATTGAGTTATTCATACACTCACCCATGTAGCCACTCATGTATCCTCTCACTCACCCATATAGCCACTCATGCAGCTAATCAGTCACCATTACAGTCGCTCATACACCCACTCACTCACTCATATAGCAACTCATACAGCCACTCACTCACCCATTGAGTTACTCACATACCCTCTAACTCACCAACACAGCCACTCAATAACCCTCTCACTTACCAATACAATATTTCATGCACCCTATCAAAAACGTATTGAGTTATTCACACTCTCACCCATGCAGCCACTTATGGACCATCTCACTCACCCATATAGCCAGTCATGCACCCACTCACTTACCCATACACTCACTCATGCACCCTGTCACTCACTCATACAGCCATTCACATACCCACTCACACCCATATATCCACTCAACAATCACTTACTCACCCATACAGGCACTTATGCACCCTCTCACTCACCCATACAGCCAATCATACATACTCTCACACACCCATACAGCCACTCACACACCCACTCATTCACCCATACAGCCACTGATCCACCCTCTCAATCACCCATATGGCTACTCATACAGCATCTCACTCACTCATACAGTCAATCACACATCTGCTCATTCACTCATACAGCCACTCACATAGCCTCTTAATCACCCATTAGGTAACTCACACACTCACTCATTTAACCATGAAGCCACTCACCCACCCTATCATTTATCCATGTAGCCACTCGTACAGTCTCTCACGTTCTAATGTAGCCACTCATGCATCTTCTTACTCACTCATATAGGCACACATGCACCCACTCTTCATACATATACCTACTCATTCAAACTGTCCCTTACTCATAAAACCACTCACACACCCAGTTACTAACTCATACAGCCAATCACACACCCTCTCGATCACCAATACAACAACTCATATATCCACTCACTCACCCATATAGCAGATACACAGACACTCACTCAGACATACAGCCACTCACACAGCCACTCTCTGACCCATAGAGTTATTTACATACTCTATCACTCACCCATGCAGCAAGTGAAGTATCCTCTCACTCACCTATATAGCTAATAATGCACCCACTCACTCACCCATACACCCACTCATGCATCATGTCACTCAATCATACAACCACTAACACACCCACTTACTCACCCATATATCCACTCACTCACCCATAGTCATTCACATACCCTCTCACTCACCAGTATAGCAGACATGCAACCACTCACTCACACATACAACCACTCACACAACCACTCACTAATGGATAGAGTTACTCATGTACTCACTCACTCACCCATGCAGCCAGTCATGTATACTCTCACTCACCTATATAGCTACTCATGCACCCAATCATTCACCCATATACCCATTCATGCACCCTGTCTCTCAGTCATGCAACTATTAACATACCCACTTACTCACCATACAGGCACTCATGTACCCTGTCACTTACCTGTATAGCAGTCACACAGACACTTACTCACATACATAGCCACTGACACAGCCACTCACTCACTCATAAAATAACTCACACACTCACTCATTCATCCATTCAGCCAGTCATATACCCTGTCACTTACTCATCCAACCACTCACACACCCACACAGCTATACAGCCACTCAAAACATGCTCAATCACCCATACAGTTACTCATGTACCCTTGGCACGGCAAACTCCAGAACAGTGGGTGGTGGTGCTGTCGCCAGCACTTGAGCAGATGAGATGCTTGGTTATGCACTATTGCCACAAGATGCTTGCTCTCGCCTTTCCCTCTCTGGTTCTTCTCTCAGAAGTCAGGTTGGGTGGATGGTATATAGATGCTTCATCACTGATGATGTGCCACACAAATATTTCTTGTCAGATCCTCTCAACAGTTTTTTCTGGCAAAAACTGAAAGTTACTTTCTTTACATTAACCTTCTTCTCTCCTTCCGGTATTGTAAAGAAGGCCCATACACTACTCTCCTTCTTCACCTTTGGTGGTTGTTCATCCTGGGATATATTGTCATTATCTTCTGTTCTCTGTGCACCACCAGATGCCATCTTCATGTGCCAAAAAAATAAACTCAAACACAAAAAAAAATCAGAATTGTCAAAGACAATACAAAAGTTTGACATACAAGAGGCAAACCAAAAAGAAAGAGGAAAAGGGGTGGGATCTTCCTCTAATAATGACAGGAATGTGTTCAACTAATCAGATCCATTGGCTCCTATGTCACATGGGAGTCGCAACGTCGTCGGGTGTGCAGTTATTATTTTTTAAAATAGTCCATATTATTGTTTTTCCTCACTGTTCAAGGATGAAGCTTCATATAGTGCATCATGTATGGTGTAAAAGTATGGAAGGTGGGAACAGTAAAAAGGGAAAATGAAATGTTTTACTATATTGTGATATAGTGTTACAGCATGAGCAATGTGTACTGTTATGTTTCTCAAATTTTGTAAATCAAATACTAACTTATATATCTATTATTTTACTTTTCCAATCTTGGATTAATACATGTTTAGATGTATCAATATACATCTAATGCCTTAGCATTATTTCGTTAACATACTCGCAAAGAAGCTCTTTATGTATAAAGAGCACTTGATATCCTTTCCTACCATTTTCTTTTAACAGGAGGAGATGATAGAAAACACTCATGGAATTCGTTATTGCTTTCTTGAGCTCTGACAATTGCTCCTAACTCACCCATTCATTTACTCACACATCCAATCATTTATCCATACAGCCTATCACTCACCCATATAGCGACTCATGCAGCCACTCACTCACCTATGCATTCACTCATGTAGCCTCTCATTCACTCACTTGTACAGCCACTCATATAACTACTCACTGATCCATTAAATTACTCACACACTCGCTCACTCATGCAGCCACTCATGCATTCTCTCCCTCGCCCATATACTCATTCATGTACTCTGTCACTCACTCATACAACCACTCATACACACACTCACTGACCCATACAATCACTCTACACCCATCTACTTACCTGTAGAGGTACACATGCAACTTCTCACTCCCCCCTATAGCCAGTCATGCAACTACTCACTCACTCATATATCCACTCACACACACTCTTATATACCAAAATTCCTAAACACACTCAGGCACTCATGCACTCTCTCACTTACCTATATAACTTCTCACAAACCCACTGACTCACCCATACACCCACTCACATACTAACCTATACATATACTCAGACATCCACTTGCTCACCCATAGAGCCAGTCATGTGCTGTCTCACTCACTCATAGAGCCACTCATACAAACACTCTGTCACCCATACAGATAGTCAGGTGCCCACTCACTTACTCATACAGATACAAAGGTATGCACTCATTCACCTATACAGTCACTGACACAACCACTCATTCACCCATGTCACCAATCATATAACAACTAACTCACCCATATAGCTACTGATACATCCAGTGGCAGACCCACTCAACCACTCATACACTAACACACTCAATCATACAGCCACTCGCACAACAAGTCAATCACCCATACAGCCATTCATGTACATTTTTACTCATTCATATAACTGCTCAGACTCACACTCACTTCCCTACACAGTCATTCATGCACCCTTTTACTCACTCGTACAGCCATTTATACAACCATTTGTTCACCCTTAGAGCTACTCACACACACCCACTCATTCACTCATAGCCACTCATGTACTCTCTCACTCATCCATATAGCCATTCATGCAGCTACTCAGGCACCCATGCAGTCACTCATACACCCACTCACTCACTCACTTAAACAACTACTCACATACCTACTCACTCACCCATTGTTTTACTCACATACCCACTCACACAGCCACTCATGCACCCTTTAACTTACCAGTAGAGTAATTCTTACATCCTTTCATAAACTCATTGAGTTATTTATACAATCACCTATGCAGCCACTCATCTACCCTCTCACTCACCCATACACTCACTCATGCACCCTGTCACCTACTCATAACTATTTGTAGACCCAATCACTCATCCATACAGCTACTCAACAATCACTCACTCACCCATATGGGTACTAATTCACCCACTCATTCACCCATACAGCCACTCATGTAGCCACTCACTCACCCATACACCCATTTATACACACTCTCGCGAACCCATATGGCTACTCATACCACCTCTCACTCACTCATATAGTCAGTCATGCATCTGCTCACTCACTCATACAGCCACTCACATAGCTACTCACTCACCCATTGAGTAATTCACACACTCACTCATTGATCTATATAACCACTCATCTACCCTCTTATTCATCTATATAGCTATTCATACAGCCTCTCATTCACTCATGCAGCCACTCACGCACCCTCTTCCTCACTCACATAGGCACTAATGCACCCACTCTTTAACCATATACCTACTCTTTCACCCTGTTATTCACTCATACAACCACTCATACACCCAGTTACTAATTCATATAGACATTCAGACACCCACTCAATCACCTATACAGCAACTCACATATCCACTCACTCACCCATAAAGCAATCATGCAGCCACTCACTCAGATATACAGCCGCTCACACAGCCACTCTCTTATCCATGGAGTTACTCACTCACTTACTCACCCATGCAGCCAGTGATGTACCCGCTCACTCACCTATATAGCAACTAATATACCTACTTTCTCACACATACACCTACTCATGTACCCTGTCACTCCCTCATACAACCACTAACATACCCACTTACTCACCCATACATCCATTCAACAGCCACTCACTCGCCCATAGAGGTATTCATACACCCCCTCACTCGCTTATATAGCAGTCATACAGCCACACATTCATACATACAACTATTCACACAGCCACTCACTAATGAATAGAGTTACTTATACACTCACTCACTCACCCATGCAGCCATTCATGTACCCTTTCTGTTACTCATATTACCACTCACATACCCATTCACTCAGCTATACCACCACGCAACACCCACTGGATCACCCATACAGGCACTCATGCAACCTCTTCTCATACATATAGTCATTCATGCAGTCACTCACTCACTCATAAAGGCATTCACATACCCACTCACACCCATATATCCATTCAACAATCACTTATTCACCCATACAGGCACTTATGCACCCATCTCACTCACCCGTACAGCCAATCATGCAGCCACTCACTCACCCACCCATACAGCCACTCATACACACTCACACACACCCATACAGCCACTCACATACCCACTCATTCACCCATATAGCCACTGATCCACCCTCTCACTCACCCATAAGGCTACTCATACAGCATCTCACTCACTCATACAGTCAATCACACATCTGCTCATTCACTCATAAAGCCACACACATAGCCACTTAATCACCCATTAGGTAACTCACGCACTCACTCACTTAACCATGAAGCCACTCACCCACCCTTTCATTCGTGCACATAGCCATCGTACAGTCTCTCATGTTCTCATGTAGCTACTCATGCATCTTTTTACTCACTCATATAGGCACACATGCACCCACTCTTCATCCATATACCTACTCATTCAACCTGTCCTTTACTCATACAACCACTCACACACCCAGTCACTAACTCGTACAGCCAATCACACACCCACTCGATCACCAATACAACAACTCATACATCCACTCACTCACCCATATAGCAGATACACAGACACTCACTCAGACATACAGCCACTCACACAGCCACTCTCTGACCCATAGAGTTATTTACATACTCTATCACTCACCAATGCAGCCAGTGAAGTATCCTGTCACTCACCTATATAGCTAATAATGCACCCACTCACTCACCCATACACCCACTCATGCATCATGTCACTCAATCATACAACCACTAACACACCCACTTACTCACCCATACATCCACTCACTCACCCATAGTCATTCATATAACCTCTCACTCACCAGTATAGGAGACATGCAACCACTTACTCACATATACAACCACTCACTAATGCATAGAGTTACTCATGTACTCACTCACTCACCCATGCAGCCAGTCATATACACTCTCACTCACCTATATAGCTACTCATGCACCCACTCATTCACCCATACACCCATTCATGCACCCTGTCACTCAGTCATGCAACTATTAACATACCCACTTACTCACTATACAGGCACTCATGTACCCTGTCACTCACCTGTATAGCAGTCACACAGCCACTTACTCACATATATAGCCACTCACACAGCCACTCACTCACTCATAGAATAACTCACTCATTCACCCATTCAGTCAGTCATATACCTTGTCACTTATTCATCCAACCACTCACACACCCACACAGCTATACAGCCACTCAATACATGCTCAATCACCCATACAGTTACTCATGTACCCTTGGCATGGTGAACTCCGGAACAGTGGGTGGTGGTACTCTCGCCAGCACTTGAGCAGATGAGATGCTTAGTTATGCACTATTGCCACAAGATGCTTGCTCTCGCCTTTCCCTCTCTGGTTCTTCTCTCAGAAGTCAAGTTGGGTGGATGGTACATAGATGCTTCATTACTGATGATGTGCCACATAATATTTCTTGTCAGATCCTCTCAACAGTTTTTTTCTGGCAAAAACTGCAAGTTACTTTCTTTACATTAACCTTCTTCTCTCCTTCCGGTATTGTAAAGAAGGCCCATACAATACTCTCCTTCTTCACCTTTGGTGGTTGTTCATCCTGGGATATATTGTCATTATCTTCTGTTCTCTGTGCACCACCAGTTGCCATCTTCATGTGCCAAAAAAATAAACTCAAACACAAAAAAAATCAGAATTGTCACAGACAATACAAAAGTTTGACATACAAGAGGCAAACCAAAAAGAAAGAAGAAAAGGGGTGGGATCTTCCTCTAATAATGACAGAAATGTGTTCAACTAATCAGATCCATTCGCTCCTATGTCACATAGGAGTCGCAACGTCGTCGGGTGTGCAGTTATTATTTTTTTCAATAGTCCATATTATTGTTTTTTCCTCACTGTTCAAGGATGAAGCTTCATATAGTACATCATGTATGGTGTAAAAGTATGGAAGCTGGGAACAGTAAAAAGGGAAAATGAAATGTGTTACTATATTGTGATATAGTGTTACAGCATGAGTAATGTGTACTGTTATGTTTCTCAAATTTTGTAAATCAAATACTAACTTATATATCTATTATTTTACTTTTGCAAAAAATTTTGGACTAATACATGTTTAGATGTATCAATATACATCTAATGCCTTAGCATTATTTCTTTAACATACTCGTAAAAAGCTCTTTATGTATAAAGAGCACTTGATATCCTTTCCTACCGTTTTCTTTTAACAGGAGTAGATGATAGAAAACACTCATGGAATACGTTATTGCTTTCTTGAGCACTGGCAACTGCTCCTAACTCACCCATTCATTTACTCACACATCCAATCATTTATCCATACAGCCTATCACTGACCCATATAGTGACTCATGCAGCCATTCACTCACCCATACAGTAACTCATGTATCCACTCTTTCACTTACTCATACAGCCAATCACAAAACCACTCACTGATCCATTGAATTACTCACACACTCACTCATACAGCCACTCATGCACTCTCTCCTCCACCCATACACTTACTCATGCACCCTGTCACTCACCCAGTCATACAACTACTCATGCACCCACTCACTCACCCATACAACCACTCTACACCCACTCACTCACCTGTACAGGTACACATGCAACTTCTCACTCACCCCTATAGCCAGTCATGCAATTACTCAGTCTCAAATAATCTTTATTCGATTTACAAAGTAGATCATAAAAGCTGCAAAATACAACCATCGCGAAAATTTAAAACCAGTATAAAAGTTAAAAATTATGTACATCAAGCTATAATATATGTAAAACAGTTATCAACTGAATGATCATACAAATGTTATTTACAGTTGCTTTCTGTATTTAATAACAGCCAGCAAAAATCATGACATTACTACAGATGTATATAAATTTGGCAACATTTGTAGATGTATAAAAGTGCGGCAGCATTGCACAAAGCCCAACTGTAACAACAGGGGTTTGATAAGTTTCTTTCTCAGTTCGGAAAAATATTTACAGAAAAGCACTGTGTGTATAGTACTCTGAAGTGAAGTATCATCACTGGGGCATTTCCCCAGGTCAGGTGACCAGTTGTTAACAGTAGGGAAACAAATTAGACGATGGAAAATATCCGATCGGAAGCGGGTTAACACAAACCTATGACGTGGGTTATGCACTTTAACTAGATATGCTTGCATGTAGTGGCTTGTCAAGATCATCTGATTCCTCAACACCGAAGGTTTCAAGATTTCAGAAGATAATCTAGTTTCCTCCAATAGTGATAGACATTTCAATTTCAAGGCTTTCCTTTGTACAGTAATCAAATTCTCGGGATGGTGAAAATACTCTAGGAAACCTAGATCTTTCAAGAAATTGTGCACGTATTTGAGCCATGGAATTTTAAGCGCCTGCGTGGCTTTTAAGCAATCAGTAATTATGGCTCGATTCAGGGAGGTGTATTCGGATGACCACATTTTATACCAAAGAAGAACTGGCTGTATCCTGATCAGGCCTGTTATATACGGGGCTCCTAACTCAGCATGGCAAACATAGGTTGGGCTACTTTTTGGGAGTGCAAGGAGGTTCCTTAAAAAGGCATTTTCCTCGAGTTGTAGCGTGTCAATCTTCCCATACCCCCAGAGTTCGGATCTGTACAGCGCAGTAGATCTACATTTGGCCTTATAAATCATCATCAGTTCCCTCGGGTGTTTGATACCAAGCTGTCTCGCAAAATTTAATAAAGCCATTATCGTTTTAACAAAGTAAAGCCGCCTTGAATTAATTGCCCCTGACCAATTCCCCGCTTAGTTGAACACAATACCCAAGTACGAAAATGTTGCTGTGAATTGAATTTTTGACCCCTCAATAAAGATGTCACAGCAGCGGGTGGCCTTATTCCCAATTATCATAGCAAAAGTTTTACTAATGTTAATTTTTAGTCCACGGTTTTGCATGAATTGGGACAACTCATCAACTAGACACTGGAGGGCAAGTGGGGTGCGGGCAATTAATACCGCGTCATCGGCATAAAAAAGTGCTGGTATTGGCCGATGGCCCACCTGTGGTAGGTCCGCACACTTGCTTGCCAGCGTGTCTCCTACACTGTTGAGGTAGAGGTTGAACAGGAAGGGGGCCAAAACACATCCTTGGCGTACCCCTCTTCCAATTTTGAATGGGCTGGTGCAATTGCCATTCAGGCCATAGCGAACTCTGCCTCCACCTTGGGCGTACAAATCTCTAAGAAAATTCACAATAGTGCAGTCCACGCCCATGTTGGTCATAATTGCCCATAGCTTGTCATGGGCCACAAAATCAAATGCCGAAGACAAGTCGACGAATACTAAAAACAGGTTCCCTCCTTTTACATGCACGTATTTACCAATAAGACGGTCCAGATTAATGGCCTGCTCTATAGTACCAAGACCAGGCCGAAAACCATACTGCAGGTCCTAGAGGATATTATTAGTTTCAGCCCAGTCCTGCATGCGACCTAACAGAATATGCCCAGCCACCTTTACTAGACAATCCAGAAGGGAAATTGGTCTGTATTGTGCCAGGTTGTTACGGTCACCCTTCTTAAATATGGGAACAATAAGAGACTCGGGCCAGGTGGGTAAAAAGCCTTCTTCACGACAGGCTCTGAAAAGCAAAGTGAGGATGGGGCCCCAGAGATCGGTATTAGATTTAAATAGGTCGATAGGGATCCCGTCTGGCCCCGGGGCTTTACCCCCCTTACTTGCTTTCAGTGCCAGAACGACTTAATCCAAGGAAAATACCGGATATTTCTGGTTAATCAGGGGTTGCATGGGAATAGATACGTTAGTAGGAGAAGCTGGGCCAATATGATTAAAAACAAAAGGAGATGGTGTCACCACGTCTTCTTTAGAGGAGTACAGGTTGGTAAAATGAGCTATCCAAGCTGCCTCTGTGATCGCTATCTCTGCTCGAGGGCAGTCTGAAGTGTTATAAGTGGGGGAATTGATGACGTGCCAAAACGCTGTGGGCCCGATTCACAGAACTAATCTGAGACAAAATCCTAAATTTACTACTTTTGGTATTCACAGAAGGCATTTAGTAGTAGTAAAGTTAGGATTTTGTCTTAAGTTTGTCTTAAGTTTGTCTTAAGTCTGTCCTAAGTCTGTCTTAAGTCTGTCTTAAGTTTGTCTTAAGTCTGTCTTAATTCTGTCTTAAGACTGTCTTAAGTCAGTCTTAAGTTTGTCTTAAGTCTGTCTTAAGTCTGTCTTAAGTCTGTCTTAAGTCTGTCTTAAGTCAAACTTAAGACAAAATCCTAACTTTACTACTACTAAATGCCTTCTGTGAATACCAAAAGTAGTACGTTTAGGATTTTGTCTCAGATTAGTTCTGTGAATCGGGCCCTGTGTTATCATTGGCCAAACTAGCATCAAGAAGTCTGTTCCACATATCCTCCTTCAGAGTTATTTTCCGTTGTCTGATCGCTAGTTTGTATGCTAGTCTACATTCCCTGGCCTCATTAATAGATCTCAGTTGCTGTGCTAGTGCTGTTTTTAATTTTCTATGGGTTTTGGTACAGGCTGAGTCGAACCAGCCACAGTGGGCCGCCTTGGCTTTTTTTTCTGATTTATAAGGAGCCTCTCTCCAATGCCCTTTTTTATATGATTAAATGCTGCAATAAAATCACGTGCCTCCGTAGATTCATCAAGACATGCATCAAAAGCCTCCCTCTCTTTGTGAATTAATTTTGCTTGAAAATTAGATGGATCCACCAGGGACCACCTTAGTGCATATCCATTGTGACGGGAGATATGAATCTCCTCCAAAGCGGTAACTTTTTGTGCATCACCCCTCTGTGCACAAAGATCGAAATTCAGTACCACACTTTGTGGGAAGTGATCGCTAATTGCTATGTCGTAAATAAAAAACTCTAAAACCAGTGCTGAGTAGCGCTGAGGGAATAATAAAAAATCCATCACGCAATTCTCACCCCTGCCATTAAAAGTGCTTCTCACAGTGACTGGTGTACGAGTGAGTTCATTACAGAACCACAAATTATGTTTAAACAACAAGTCGTTTAAGGTGTCCCCGTAACCTGTATGGGAGAAATGGGTAATGTCACAGTTATCAGGAGATGTCATCCCACATACCTTATTGGATAACTGTGAACACAGACGAATGTTAAAGTCTCCACCCCATAAGATAATTGGGTCCCTACAGTTACTGGGGAAAACCATCTCCAGATCGTGATCTAATTGATTGAGGACTGTGATGATTTCTGAAGCACAAGCATTGTTGTAAAAGTTGACAATGGCCAGCTTCGTGTGTGTAGAGGTTTGGAGGGAGACAATTTGGTAAAACACTCTTGTGGCACACTCTGTGATGTTTAGGGGGGCCAGCGTATTTGATACGTAAATGCACAAGCCCCCTTTAGATCACCCATAATTGGTCTGGATCGCTGGGCTGTGGAAGGTTATAAAACCATTAAGATGAATTGGATCCACTGCCCATGTCTCCTGCAAACAGAGAATGTGGAACTTTGCAGTAAAGTCATTCCATTCGCTCGTAACGCATTTATGGTGTAAACCAGCTACATTCCAATAGAGAACCGTGAGCGATACCGTTGGGGTCTTAGCCACTACAGATGGTAAATGTACTGTGCAATCAACACATCACAGGGGCCTGAGGACTCTGGAGGTTCAAATGCCTTAACTATCTCTATGTATTGCCCCCGCCCATGGCCTAAAGAATTCACTAGTCCTTTCTGGATCTCCCCATTCGGAATAGGAGTAATCTTTAGTCAATCCACACCGCTTAATGTGGAAAGGCAGTCAAACCTATTATGGGTCACGATTGGGTGTCGGTAGACTGAGGATTGCCCTTGATGGTGGGATACGTGAGGAAAAGTTGGGAAGGGGGCGGGGGTTGATAGAAAAAGCCAAGTGGTAGAACCATGATCTGCTTTGTGGTAATTGATGGTAAACTGGCTTTCTCAAGGATTAATTTCACTAAGTTCGGAGAGGTAAATGAAAGCACCACACAGTCGCCTTCTAAAGTTTTACTTCCAGTACCCACCCATTTCACTCTCCTAATCATTTTCAGGTCTTCAAAATGTGCCCCACCAAGCCCCACCTTCGCATTTAGCCAATTTAGAGATTCCTAGGATTCATGTACAGGCCTAGAGACACGAGGGACATTGGCTAAAATTATTACGTACGGAGTAGCAACTGGCGGAAGCTCTAATCGATCCATTCTTGAGATTGGAAAAGAGCGTGTGAAATCAGTAGTAGAATGGTCGGTGAAAGTTGGGTTCTGAAGAACATTAGATGATGTAGTAGGGACATTGCTAAGTTTGAGCCGAGGTGATGGAATTTGAGAGGGAAAATAGGGACCACGGTCCGGGGGGGTGGTGTTTGATATGGAGCTGACTGCCTCCCCCGTCCTAGAAGGCGCTAGGTGACAAAGTTGGGAAGTACCTTGGATACTAAGAGTAGGGTCAGGCAATGGGCAGGATTAAATTGGCACTATGTTATCCCCTGTTTGAGGTGGACTTACTGATTGTAAGTGGTTTTTATCCATTTGGTCCAGTCGAGAAAGAATATTGCTCTCAAAACCTTTTAATTGCTCCTTAAGTAGCCTGAATGCGTCCTTCATTGCATCAGAAAAGGACTGCACTAGAGCGAACAGGGAGGCATGATCAGCAACCTGCTGGTCGGTTATTATTTTTTGGGGTTTTGTGGGTGGCGGTTGCTTTTTAACTGAAGTTGAAATTTTCTTACAGCGTTTGCCTCCCCCACCTGCCCCATTAATCGCTATAGGGGCTAAAGATGGCGCGTTTGATGCAGTTTTAAAGCGTTTATTTGGGGGTTGAATGGCGGATTGGATGTCTGAGGGAGCAGAGGTAAGGGTCTCTAGGGTGTACTTCTCTAACTCCTTATTTTCTGGCTGTCCAGTTCCCAGTGGGCTATCAGGTGTAAGAGTCATGGTAGAAGTAGCAGTGGCACATAATTCAGTAGGAATTGGGCCAGAGATGTTATTAGTACAAATTGTTAGGTACTCTTCCACACTCATAATCTGCTTCTCCAAAACCCCCATTGCGCCTGTAATGTAGTTCAAGATAGAGGTTGGGGGGTGAACACTACTCGGGGATTTAACGGCCCCCCTGGGTGTTTCCTTTTTCCCATGTCTAAAAGTTTGTAATAAAACCTCGCAAATATACTGTCACATGCACATTAATCACTAAACTCAAATAATACAGCAAAAGTATCTATACATAGGGGCAGCAGATTTTGCACGCAATTTTGACCGCAGTAGGCCCACTATAAATCCCAAAGGAATCAAAGTCACAGTTTACCAAATGAAGGGGGAAAAAAAAGGAGATAAAGTCTGCATAGATGGATCAAGAGAGTCAGGAGCAAAAGGACCCACCTTGTCTGTTAGACTGGCCAAACACAAGTCAGAACGGCTCCCCAGTTCAAGTTGTACAAAGACCAAGATGGGTGGCCCAGCCCTGCCTCTTCCTGTCATGGACGGGCGCGGGACGGGCCCGCGCTGCTATTTGAAGTGCCTCCTGGTGCTGCTGCGTGACATGGTGGCCGCTAGGTGCTGTGGGCCTTGGAGTCCTGGTCCCTGGTCCCGGTCAGAGTGGCGGCAAAGTGGCACCAATGAAATCGGGCGTCCCGCGCTGCGGGAGCCAGGACTGCTATTTGAAGCGCCTCCTGGCATTGCTGCGTGACGTGGTGGCCGCTAGGTGCTGTGGGCCTTGGAGTCCTGGTCCCTGGTCCCTGGTCCTGGTCAGAGTGGCAGCAAAGTGGCAGCAATGAAATCACAACTACTCACTCACTCATATATCCACTCATAAACACTCTTATATACCAAAATTCCTACACACACTCAGGCACTCATGCACTCTCTCACTTACCTATACAACTTCTCACACACCCACTGACTCACCCATACACCCACTCACATACCCACATACTAACCTATACATATACTCAGACATCCACTTGCTCACCCATAGAGCCAGTCATGTGCTGTCTCACTCACTCATAGAGCCACTCATACACACACTCTGTCACCCATACAGATACTCAGGTGCCCACTCACTTACTCATACAGATACAAAGGTATGCACTCATTCACCTATACAGTCACTGACACAACCACTCATTCACCCATGTCACCGCTAATATACCCACTAACTCACCCATATAGCTACTGATACATCCAGTGGCAGACACACTCAACCACTCATCCACTAACACACTCAATCATACAGCCACTCACACAACAAGTCAATCACCCATACAGCCATTCATGTACATTTTTACTCATTCATATAACTGCTCAGACTCACACAGTCATTCATGCACCCTTTCACTCACTCGTACAGCCATTTACACAACCATTTGTTCACCCTTAGAGCTACTCACACACACCCACTCATTCACTCATATAGCCACTCATGTACCCTCTCACTCATCCATATAGCCATTCATGCAGCTACTCAGGCACCCATGCAGTCACTCATACACAAACTCATTCACTCACTTATACAACCACTCACATGCCTACTCACTCACCCATTGTGTTACTCACATACCCACTCACTCACCCACACAGCCACTCATGTACCCTTTAACTTACCAATAGAGTAATTCTTACATCCTTTCATAAACTTATTGAGTTATTTATACACTCACCTATGCAGCCACTCATCTACCCTCTCACTCACCCATACACTCACTCATGCACCCTGTCACCTACTCATAACTATTTGCAGACCCAATCACTCATCCATACAGCTACTCAACAATCACTCACTCACCCACCCATATGGGTACTAATGCACCAACTCATTCACCCATACAGCCACTCATGTAGCCACTCACTCACCCATACAGACATTTATACACACTCTCACTAACCCATATGGCTACTCATACCACCTCTCATTCACTCATATAGTCAGTCATGCATCTGCTCACTCACTCATACAGTCACTCATATAGCTATTCAATCACCCATTGAGTAACTCACACACACACTCACTCATTTATCTATATAACCACTCATCTACCCTCTCATTCATCTATATAGCTACTCATACAGCCTCTCATTCACTCATGCAGCCACTCACGCACCCTCTTACTCACTCACATAGGCACTCATGCACCCACTCTTTAACCATATACCTACTCTTTCACCCTCTCATTCAGTCATACAACCACTCATACACCCTGTTACTAATTCATACAGCCATTCATTCACCCACTCAATCACCCATACAGCCACTCACACAGCCACTCTCTTATCCATGGAGTTACTCACTCACCCATGCAGCCAGTGATGTACCCGCTCACTCACCTATATAGCAACTAATATACCTACTTTCTCACCCATACACCTACTCATGTACCCTGTCACTCCCTCATACAACCACTAACACACCCACTTACTCACCCATACATCCATTCAACAGCCACTCACTCACCCATAGAGGTATTCATACACCCCCTCACTCACTTATATAGCAGTCATACAGCCACACATTCATACATACAACTATTCACACAGCCACTCACTAATGAATAGAGTTACTTATACACTCACTCACTCACCCATGCAGCCAGTCATGTACCCTTTCAGTTACTCATATTACCACTCACATACCCACTCACTCAGCTATACCACCACTCAACACCCACTGGATCACCCATACAGGCACTCAAGCAACCTCTTCTCACATATATAGTCATTCATGCAGTCACTCACTCATAAAGGCATTCACATACCCTGTCAGACACATATGCAGCCACTCACACAGCCACTTATTTATCCAAACAGCTACTCATACACCCTCTCAATCATCTATATAACTACTCATACAGCCTCTCACTAACTCATACAGTCACTCACGCATCTACTCACTCACTCATACTGCCACTCACACAGTCACTCACTTACCATTTGAGTTGCCCACACACTCACTCACTCATGCAGACACTCATGCACCCTTTCACTCACTCATATAGGCATTCATGAACCCACACTGTATCCATATACCCACTCATGCACCCTATCACTCACTCATACAACCACTAACACACTCTCTCAATCACCCATACAGCCACTCAACAACCACTCACTCATAGATACAGGCAATGATGCACCCTGTCACTCACCCATATGCAGTCATGCAGCTACTCACTCACACATACAGTCCCTCACACAGCAACTCACTTACCTATAGAGTTGCTCACACACTCCCTGAGATATACAGCCAGTCATGCACCCTCTCAAATACTTATATAGCTGCTCCTGTACCCACTCACTCACCCATACACCAACTCATGCACCCTGTCATTTACTCATACAACTTCTCACAAACCCACTCACTCACCCATACAGGCACCCTCTCACTCACACATATAGCCACTCAACCAGTCACTCACTCACCTAGGTGCAGGCATTCATACACCCTGTCACACACCCATACAGCCACTCCCACAAGTACTCATTCACCCATACAGCCAATCATCAACCCTCTCACTCACCCATATAGCCACTCACACAGCTGTTCACTTGATCATACAGTCTGTAATGTGCCCACTTACTCACTCATATAGCCTCTTACTCAGTCACTTACTCAACCAATGAGTTACTCTGACACTCACATACTCATGCACCCTCTCATTCACTTATATAGGCACTCATCACTCTTCATCTATACACCTACTCATGCACACTATCTTTCACTCATATACCCACTAACACACCCACTCACTCACTCATACAGCCAAACAACCCCCACTTACCCATACAGGTACTCATGTACCCTGTCACTCACCCATATAGCAGTCACTCAGCTGCTCACTCACACATACAGTCAGTCACTCACCTATAGAGTTGCTCACAGAATCACTCACTCACCCATTCAGCCAGTCATGCACCCTCTCACTCACCTATATAGCTACTCATGCACCCACTCACTCACCTATACACCCACTCAACACCAAGTCACTCATCTATACAGGCACTCATGCACCCTCTCACTCACACATATAGCCAGTCATGCAGTCACTCACTCACCCATATAGTCATTCATACACCCTGTCAAGCACCCATACTGCCACTCACACACCTACTCAGTCACACATACAGTTATTGACATACCCAGTCAATTATCGATACACTAACGCACACACCAAAAGAGAGAACAAGACATATTCACACTGCTACAAACATATATATAACATGTAATTATTCTTTCCTGAACAAGAATTTTCATTTTTTGTATTTTCTATCCATTTCTGTTTTTTTTGGTGCTTTTTTGAGTTTCCTAAAAAAAAGTTTAAAAGTCAGTGGTTTGTGATAAAACTAGAAATCTTGCACCAGCAACTGGGGAAAAAAACACTAACACTTATGAGTGTTTATAATTTGAGCAATTGCAGGGATTGATTGCTCCCTTATGCAGAAAATGGACTTGAATTTTAGGCAATGCTGACTGACTGCGGCAAACTCCTGAACAGTGAGAGGTGGTACTGTCACCAGCGCTTGAGCAGATGAGATGCTTGGTTGTGCACTATTTCTACGAGATGCTTGCTCTCGCCTTTTACTGCTGATGTGCCACATGAATATTTCTTGTCAGACCCTCTCAACAATGTTTTCTGGCAAAAAACTGAAAGTTACTTTCTTTGCATTAACCTTCCTCTCTCCTCTCTCCTTCCGGTATTGTAAAGAAGGGCCATACAATACTCTCCTTCTTCACCTTTGGTGGTTCTTCATCCTGGGAGATGTTGTCATTATCTTCTGGTCTCTGTGCACCACCAGATGCCATCATCATGGGCCAAAAAAATAAACTCAAACAGCAAAAGAAAAAAACTGAATTGTCACAGACAATGCAAAGGTGTGAAATCCAGGAAGCAAACAAAAAGATGTGGAGGAAAAGGGGTGGGATCTTCCTCTCATAATGACAGAAAGGTGTTCAACCAATCAGATCTATTGGTTCCTATTTCATATGGGAGTCACAATGTTGTCGCGGTGATTTCACAACTCCACAAAATGTGTTAAAACTACCTCTAAAAGGTTTTTAGTCAATAAATACACTAGTATCATTTGTTTTTTTTTAGCAAACCTCTTACTGTGAAAAAATCCTTTAAATTGTGTCAGTACATCTTTACTACTCATAAAAATATGACAGGGTGCGCGACTACTTCGCAACTCCCTAAAAGTATTAAAAAGTCCTTTAAAATATTTTTCTTTTATAATTATACTAGTTTTAACACTTTATTACTAAACCACTTACCTTAGACAAAACCTTTAAAGTATATTAATATCTGTTTCAGTTCTGTCAAAACCATGCCGGAATCATGACCCCACAGCAAAAGGTTGTGATGGGTGTGCAAATCCCAAATTTTGAAAAAATAATATTATTATAAGCAATATATTACTATACACACTCTCAACTACACTAAAAAACCTCACATACAGTGGTCTTCCCACCTTATGCCAGGATAATGGGCAGCTTACCAAAAGGCCCACCAACACATTTCCCACCAATTTTCATGATGCATTCCTGATGACAATGAATAAGAGTACATCCCCACCGAACAAACAACCAGTTACTTCATATACCTAAGAGGAGGTTTACTTGTTTGGTGGAGATTTACCTCTTTCTACTCTCTCTGTGGAGAACTCAAATTGTCACAGATTTCTTCAGAAAAAGGCATGAGGATGAATCACATCGCCAAACGCACACAATGTCCCTGAAGACATTTCCTCATCGCCCATTGCGCAGCTACAGCATATACACACTAGACATTTACCAAACGAGGTACCACTTACTAAGTAAGTATTTGAAAGTATTTGAGTTGGGTAGGGATTTTATGCAAAAGAGTAGGCTCTTGTTCAATAACCAGGCAGGTGAACTTCTGTTTCGATCCTGATACACATTTCACAGAAAATATACCCCAATGGGAAGCACTTAGAAATGTAAGTATAGCAGCTGCCCCAGTTGAAGCATTATTTCTATAAAGGACAAATTATTGTAAATTCTGGGTTTGCTGAAAACAAATGTGTTTTCTTGGGAACTCGAAACTCAAAAACAATCTGAAATCCTTCATGAAGGTGAATGCATTGTAGATATATTGGAGCGTATTCTGTAGTGATTATGACAAATGAGTTCTTCCTTGCCCTCTCATGCTCAGAGCACAGTCCATCATTCTCCCTTTAAATTACTGGAAGAATGCAATTGTGCAAATCACTTGGAAGCTGCTCCCATTTAGCCCTGACGCATCCATCTTACTAGTATGCAAATGGCTTCCTGCCTTTTACCAGGAAGACGTGTAGCTTACTAAAATGCTCCCAGTGCATTTCTCATTGATATTAGTGGTGTTTTGTGATGCTGAGCAATAGGAGGAACTTTTCACCAAACAAAGGTGCATTTTCTTCATATAGTTAAGAAAAAGGACCCTTGTGTGGTGGAAATGTAACTCTTTTTACTTTTGTTGACTTTTCTATAAGAAGATTCATGTTTTCACAAATTTCTGGGTACAGACACATTAGGAACAATCACATTGCATCACAACCACTCATACATTCACTCCTAAAACTTTTCAGGCACTCTTATATACACTCATATCCCCACTTCATACTCTCACGCACCCACACACAGGCACAGCCAGACATTCTCATACCAGCTGGCAAACCTACTCAGGCACTCATGCACCCACTCCCAGAACCATTCTCTAAAACAAAAAAAGGTTGCAGGGTTTGCTATAGTTAAGTAGTAACATTTAAAAAAAACATCGACATTTGCATAAAAAGCCAAAAGTTACAAGAACAATATAGTTAGGAAATAGAATTGAAAAAACCTTAGAAATTCTCTGAAAAAAACAAAGGTTACAGGATTGTTATAGTTAGGAAATAGAATGTAAAAAACCTTAGAAGTTCTCTGAAAAAACAAAGGCTACAGGGATGCTGTAGTTAACAAGTAGATTATAAAAAATCATAGAAATTCACTGAAAGAAATAAAGATTGCAGGGATGTTGTAGTTAGGCTTATTTTTCACTCTTATAAAATCATAGAAATTCAGCAGTTATAGTTACCTGAGCTAACTATAGCTTATGCCCAACAATGCACTGCTTATGACCTCATATTTTACATCACTCATGCCATAGTCAGTGACATCACTGATGACATCACTGATGATATCTCAAATGGCATCACTGATGATATCATCTAGAGAACCACTCTCACACCCACTCATACCCCATACAACCTCTTATATTCCTACTCATATACCCACACAACCACTTACATACACATTCATATATCTATACAATCACTCACACACTCATACACTCATCCATAGAGCCACCCATACACCCACTCACTTACCTGTACAACCACTTGCATACCCACTGACTCACATATTTTGCTACTCACACAACCACTCACTCACTGATACAACAACTCACACAGTCACACACTCACCCTTACAGCTACTCACATATACACTTATTCAATCAAACAGTCACTCACACAGCCAGTTACTCACTGATCCAGCCTCTCAATATAACCATTCACTCACCCATACAAATACTAACACACCTACTCACACATCCACACAATCATTTACATACCACTCATTCACCCATCCAGCCACTCACACAGACACTTACTCACCCATATTCCCACTCACACACCCACTGACTCACCCATGCAGCCACTTACACACCCATTCACTCACCCACACAACCACTTATATATCTATTCACACATCCATACAACCACTCACACACCCACTCACTCACCCATACAGCCACTCACAAAGACACTGACTCTGCAATACATCCACTGACACATCTATCTACTTATACATACACCCTCTTAACCAGCCACTCACTCACCTATACACCCACTTACACATTCAGTCGCTCACTCATAGAGACACTCACACAGCCACTAACTCACCAATACGGCCACTCACACACACCCATCCAGCATCTGACACAGCCATCCACCTACTCATACAGTCAGGCACACACCCACTCACTCAAAAATACAACCAATCACAAAGCCAGTTGCTCACCAATATATATATTCACATACCCACTTATACAGCTACTTACATACCCACTCACACACCCTTATAGCCACTCACTCACACACACACTTACACTCCCACATACTGCTCACACACCTACTCACTAATCCATAGAGCCACTCATACACCCACTCACTCACCTATACAGCCACTCACATACGACTCACTTATCCATACACCTATTCAGACAGCCACTCATTCATCCATACATCCATGTACACAGCAACTCACTCACCCATACAACTACTCACACAACCACTTATTCACCCATACACCCCCACACACAGCCAGTCACTCACCCATACATATAATCGCACACCTACTTATACACCCACTCACACACCCACTCACATATCCTTACAGTCACTCACTCACTCACACACCCACTCACACACTCACATAACTGCTCACACACCCACTCACTCATCCATAGAGCCACTCATACACCCACCCACATAACCATACAGCCAGTCACACACAAACTCACTCACCCATACAACCACTCACACACCCACACAGACACTTACAAGCCCGTTCACACAACCATACAGGTACTCACTTGCCCACTCACTCACCCATATAGCCCCTCAGGCAGACACTCACTCTTCAATACAGCCACTCACACACTCAATCAGTTAACCAAACACCCACTCAAACAGTTATTAACCCATATAGCTCCTTAAGCACCCATTCACTCACCCATAGTCACTCACATAGCCACTCAGACACCCATATAGCCACTCACACACCCTCTTATCCACCCATACAGCCACTTCACACAGTCACTCACTGACCCATACAGCTACTCACACACCCACTCTCTCACCAATATAGCCACTGTCATAGCCTCTCACTCACCCATACATCTACTCACACACAAACTTACTCACTCATGCAACAACTCACACACCCACTCACACACTGTAGAAAAGTGCCTCTTTTCGAATGATTAGCACCCACTTTTTGCTTGATGCCTGTGTGATTTCGAACTGTAAGTGCACTGAGTCCCTGATTTCCAGGTTCCCAGTGCCAGATCTCTTTCCCGAAACTGCACCACAATTGGCACAACTTAAGCCATCCTTGCAAATGCTTCGTAAATGGTACCCCTGGTACCTAGGGCATGTTGATTATAAAGAGGGTCCACTGGGACTGCAGCATGAATTGTGCCACCCCAGTGACCCCTCACCAAGACCATGCAAACTGCCATTGTAGGCTGTGTGTCTTGGTGCAGAGAAAACTGAAGAGTTGTACCATGCCCTCATACACTGCATGGGATATAGATAAGTCACCCCTACTGCAGGCCTTCCAGCCCTAGGGCAGGGTCCACTATATCTCTTGTGTGGACATATATACATGAGCAAATATAACCCTGCAGTATCTGAGCCATGCTTGGATATTGTAAGTGCACAAGGAAGCCATGCAAAGTACATGGGCAGGATACGTGTCATTATGAGTTTCCTGACTCCATGATGGCATCACTGTACCCTAGGATGTTTGGTACCAAACATCTTGTCTTAATAAAGCCTCACTGATGACAGTGTTTTTTTTTTAAATAAATACACACAGGAGAACCTTTAGAGGGTCCTCTGAAAACCTACCAAGCATTGGTGTGGTCTCTGACTAGTCATAGCCAACCTGCAGCCACCAGACAATTTATTTTCTGACCTCATGGGATGAGATCCTGTGCTCTCAGAGGCTAGAAACAAAACCTGCTCTGGGCAGACGTGCTTCACACCTCCTCCAGACCAGAATGGTCTTCCAGAGCGGGAAGCTTCAAAGGCGATGTCACCTTTGATTTCAGCCCAGGCTTCTCCAGATAGTGGGGGATGCCAACCCCCTGTCCTGCTCCACATTTGGTCAGAGGGCAGGCAGGAAAACGAGTTAGATGAGGAGGAGCATCCACATTCAGCCAGCACCACCCCTAAGGTGTGACAGGTAATGTGAACCCCTCTTCTGAAACTCCACCATCTTGGGATGGTGGGAAACCAGTCTATCATGGATAGGGTAGTGCCCCTTCCCATAGAGAGTGGTCACTTAGAGGGTGTAGAGACTCTAAAGGTAGGTAGCACCTTGCCTACTACCTGTCTCCCCCTTTAACACCCCTAAATGTAGTATTTAGGTGGCAGAAGCCTGTTTTGATACCATATGATGTACAGAGAGCCCTTAAGTGTGCATAGGTCATTTCCATATAAGGGGTCAGATTGAGCTCCTGATCCTGGTTCTCTGTACCACTCATTATTTTTACTAAAAGTTGGAATCTTTGTGGAGAGGAAAAAAACCTAAGCAAGAATATATTGTCCTAAATATAGCAATAGAATTTTACATTTTTCACCACTTAGTTTCAGGGACTTAGCCAAGGCCCTAGCAGTTAATTTAAAAATTGTGGACAATTTAGACAAACTGGAAAAAATACAACTAGGCTAAAGTAAACCATCAATTACTAAGCTGGCTCTCTATATGTGTACTAAAATGAAGTATACTGTGCAGAGAGTCCAGTGAGTCCCTTATTGGTTGACAGAGGCAAAAGTAGATAATACTAATGCTCTATTTGTGGTAGTGTGGGAGACCAGTTAGGCTTGTCAGAGGATAGTGCTAAGCATTTGTTATACTCACAGAGGCAATAAACGAGACACACACTCAAGAATAAATCCGAGCCCAATTTATAAAAGTAGTATCGATTTTTATGTAGTTTTTAAGACCAAGAATTTTGATCTACAGTAAATACTTTCAGTGTTATGATTTTTTTTAAGAGTTATTTTTATTAAACATTTCTCAGTTGTAGAGTATAATATCACAACAACAGGCTTCGTTTTATCAAGCAGAGTGCATTGCATTGCAACGCTTACATCCAGTATATTCAGCACAATATAGAAGAAATGCCTCACATGTCGATGGGGACTTTCATATATTATCATAAGATCACAGAAAAGACAAAGGGTGGTGTTAGGCCTGCCATCCTTGGTGTGTTTTCCCCTGACTTCTTGCCTCTACCTCCTGTATTTTTGATGCTGTGCTGGATTTAGTTTTTTCTGGTTTAGATGCTTTGGTCACTTTGTCACTGCTGATCAGTGTCAAAGTGCAAGTGCTACCTGTGCAAATTGTTATTATGATTGGTTCTCACTGATTGGCATATTTGATTTACTAAGTAGGTCCCTAATAAAGTTCACTAAGTGTGCCAGGGCTGGTAAATCAAATGCTACTAGTAGTCCTGCAGACCAGATTGTGCCACCCGCATGAGTAGCCCTGAAAAGATGTCTCAGGCCTGCCACTGCAGTGCCTGCATGCAGTTTGTTAACTGCCATGTCGACCTGGCAAGTGCACCCACTGGCCAGGCCCTAACTGTCCCTTTTCCCTCATGTAAGTCACCCGTAAGGTAGGCCCAAGGTACCCCTGTGGGCAGGATGCAATGTATGTGAAAGGTAGGACATGCCCTGGTGTGTGGCAACTGCCAATTTTGTTTTTCACTATTGCAAGGCTACCTGTTCCCATAGGATGGAATGGGGACTTTGCTTATAACATCTTATTAGCATAACTACCCCTGCGAACAAGGTAGGAAAATAAAGTTTAGTATGCCTGAATGTTAAAATGAATTTTTTAGTGAGGGTGATTTTCACATTCTGTGTTTGAAAATACCACTTTTAGAAAGTAGGTATTTTCTTGCTTAGCCATCCAGTGTGCCTCTGCTAGAATGTGTATTGACTGTCTGGCTTTGGAGTGACAGGGGCTGGAGATGTGCAGTGGCTCCAGAGAGTCTAGATGAGTCAGGGCTGGGCTGAATAGACCTGGGCTGCATTTAGAGTAGGGAGATGAGATTTCCTTTCACCTGAATGGGCATGGTCTGCCTTCAACAATGCTGTCTCCACCTCCTGCCAAGAAGCTGCACCAGAGAGGACAGAACTGGTTTTGACTGAGCACAGGGCTTCTCTGCCACCAAAGAAAAAAGGATTTTGTAGTATTTATATTGGGCCCAGACCCCAGACTTTTACACCATCCCTGGAATTCAAGAGGACCCTTTGCCAAGGAGAAGAGCTGGAGAGACTGAGGAGAAGTACTGCCCCTTTGCTGTGTGCTGAAACAGGTCCCAGGATGCTTGTTTCCGGTCCAGGGAAGACATGGCTTGGCAGTTCGGGCTGGATTGTTCCCATGAGGCACAGGGTCAGACTGATTTGCATATGGCCATGTCTGAACTGGGGTGGTGGAGTGAGCTAAAGAATGATGATGGATTAAACCCAGATCAGTTGACTGGGGGTGAGTGTTTGATTTGCTCTAACGCTCCGTCCATCATCCCGTTTGGTATCGCTTTGTTCGCCCTAAGTTGGCAGGGTATGCCCAGACGTGGGTCCCTTGCTCACTTTGCCACTGGATTCAAAATAGCCTGGCTGATGAGGGTTATGAACCCGAAACCGGTCCCAGGATGCTTGTTTCCGGTCCAGGGAAGACATGGCTTGGCAGTTCGGGCTGGACTGTTCCCATGAGGCACAGGGTCAGACTGATTTGCATATGGCCATGTCTGAACTGGGGTGGTGGAGTGAGCTAAAGAATGATGATGGATTAAACCCAGATCAGTTGACTGGGGGTGAGTGTTTGATTTGCTCTAACGCTCCGTCCATCATCCCCTTTGGTATCGCTTTGTTCGCCCTAAGTTGGCAGGGTATGCCCAGACGTGGGTCCCTTGCTCACTTTGCCACTGGATTCAAGATAGCCTGGCTGATGAGGGTTATGAACCCGAAACCGGTCCCAGGATGCTTGTTTCCGGTCCAGGGAAGACATGGCTTGGCAGTTCGGGCTGGACTGTTCCCATGAGGCACAGGGTCAGACTGATTTGCATATGGCCATGTCTGAACTGGGGTGGTGGAGTGAGCTAAAGAATGATGATGGATTAAACCCAGATCAGTTGACTGGGGGTGAGTGTTTGATTTGCTCTAACGCTCCGTCCATCATCCCCTTTGGTATCGCTTTGTTCGCCCTAAGTTGGCAGGGTATGCCCAGACGTGGGTCCCTTGCTCACTTTGCCACTGGATTCAAGATAGCCTGGCTGATGAGGGTTATGAACCTGAAACCGGTCCCAGGATGCTTGTTTCCGGTCCAGGGAAGACATGGCCTGGCAGTTCGGGCTGGACTGTTCCCATGAGGCACAGGGTCAGACTGATTTGCATATGGCCATGTCTGACCTGGGGTGGTGGAGTGAGCTAAAAAATGATGATGGATTAAACCCAGATCAGTTGACTGGGGGTGAGTGTTTGATTTGCTCTAACGCTCCGTCCATCATCCCCTTTGGTATCGCTTTGTTCGCCCTAAGTTGGCAGGGTATGCCCAGACGTGGGTCCTTTGCTCACTTTGCCACTGGATTCAAGATAGCCTGGCTGATGAGGGTTATGAACCAGAAACCGGTCCCAGGATGCTTGTTTCCGGTCCAGGGAAGACATGGCTTGGCAGTTCGGGCTGGACTGTTCCCATGAGGCACAGGGTCAGACTGATTTGCATATGGCCATGTCTGAACTGGGGTGGTGGAGTGAGCAAAAGAATGATGATGGATTAAACCCAGATCAGTTGACTGGGGGTGAGTGTTTGATTTGCTCTAACGCTCCGTCCATCATCCCCTTTGGTATCGCTTTGCTGTGTGGGGTTCGCCTGCAGTTGCTGTTTCTGCCAAGGAAAGGAGAAGGAATTTGCTGTGTGCTGTGTCCCCTGCTTGAAGGGGATCTCCAAGGGCCTGTGTGTGCTGGCCTCCTGTTCTGAAGTCTCAGGGACACAAAAACTTCACCCTCAGCTCCCCCTGAACTCTGCTGCTGTGAGTTCTGACCTTCCAGGAGGTGCCTGTGCCAATTTTGGACCTCTGGAGGTTGTTGCTGTTGTTTGAGAGCTGAAAGAAAGAAGAAACTTGAAGAACTGCAAAAATCAACGCATCGCTCTTCTTGCTGCTGTTTTTCTGATGCATCTCCATGGCTCAAGAAGAATTTCCACGCATCGCCCTGACGCTGCGAAAACCGACTGTCAACGCTGCAAGAATCGACACATCGAGGGATCGTGGCTGATGAAAAATGACGCAGCACTGCTCGACGCTGCCGCATCGATCACCGCCGCATCGATCACCGACGCATCCCGGATTTCCACGCATCGCACCTGTGCGGCAAGTTTTCCTGACGCATCACCTGCGGACTGGAACCGTCACAAAGAATCGACGCATTACTCCCCATACAGACCAGATTCAATGCAACTCGTGCTGCAGAACTGTTGCATCGCCTCCCCAAGGTCTAAGGAGTTTACGCATCTCTTTGTTTCCGACTCTGTAGCTGTTTAGCCTTGTGAATTTTGACGCAACCTCAGGTACTTTGTGTAAAAGTCACGCATCCATAGTTTTATATGGTAAAAGTTCTTGAAACCTTTTGAAAGTCATATTTTTAACTGTGTATGTTGGATTTTTGTCATTTTGGTCTTGTTTAGTTTAGTTAAAGATACTTTATTTTTCTAAACTGGTGTGGTGTCCATTTGTGGTGTTTTCACTGTGTTACTGTGAGTGTTGGTACAAATACTTTACACATTGCCTTTGGGATAAGTCTGTCTGCTCGTGCCAAGCTACCAAGGGGGTGAGCAGGGGTTATCTAAAGTGTGTATCCCCCTTACCCCGACTAGAAGCAAGGGTCCCTATTTGGACAAAGGTACCAACCTCTGCCAACTAGAGGCCCCAATTTCTAACAGGGGGGTTCTCTGTGCTCCCTCCCTTCCCAGTCCTGGGCCCTAGAAACTTCAAAGACCCTGATACTCAAACCAGCGACCCCAAACCTTTCCCCACTTCTGAGGGCAGCCTCTACTCTCATAGACCACTCTTTCCGCAGTGCAGCACCAATCCAAGTCGGATTTCCACTTTCCCACCCTCGGCGGGAGGCTTGCCCCCAGGACCTGGCAATATTCCTCATAGCTACCATAGCCAAATCATCAGCCATAACCTTTGGTATCTCGGTCAAGTCTCCTCACCCACTACACATAGTATATGCCAATTAGACTCCAGTGGTATTGCCTGGCCCATCACTTCAGACTTAATTTGCATTACCACCTCCCAATATTTCTGAATGTCAGGACATCCCCAGAGGATGTGGAAGAAGGAGCCCATTTCCTGGCAGTCCCTGTCGCAATGGTTCGAAGTACAGCGCCCCAGCTTATGAATGAGTGTTCTGGAGGAGTAGGACCTATGGAGGATACAGAGTAGTGCCAGACAAAATTGTGCCCAAATCACACCTCCCTTGGGCTTTGAATCGCCTCCGCCCAGTCATCGTCCTCCAGCATACCAATATCTTTTTCCAACGCCACCCGCAGGGCCCTGAGGGGGTCAGGTGCATTATTCATAATTTTCCTATATATTAGGGATGTGGCACTTTCTATTATTGGATCTAATAATAGTCGGTCCTCCAGGGGAGCATATTCCGGCAGCTGTTTCCCTTCCCGGATGTGTTTGCGCAGCGCGTGCCCCTTCTGTATGTATCTTTTACGTTTAGAATCGACAATCTGGTACTCATCTTGCTGATATTCAAAGGAGATTATGGCCAGTCCTTTCCAGACATCCCCAAGGTGGTCTATGCCCAGTAGCCCCCACTTGCCCTGCAGACTCCCCACTTCATGTAGCAAATCAATATCCCACAACGGGGTCCATTCTGTTAACCTGTTCTCTCACCCAAGGAAATTAGTGGCCTCTCGCCACACTCAGACTTCCACTTGGGTATTCAGAGGCAGCCGCCTCTCCACGCTGTTCTGATATAATGCTGCATGGTATCCCCTCCACCCCATCACTAGATGTTCTACTCTGTATGCTGGTTCATCTCTGTCTGCGAACGCCCAATTGTTGATCCTTTCCATCTGGGAGGCCAAATAGTACTTTCTGAGGCCAGGTATTGCCAGGCTCTCCCTCATAGACACTCCTCTGGAGCTTGGCCAGTGCTATTCTGGAGCCACCCCCATCCCACAGGAGCTTCCTCAGTTCACTATCCACATCCCGGAAGAACCCATCGGGAATCCTGCAGGGGGTATTCTGAAGAACATATAGCATACGCTGTAACGTCATCATTTTGAAGAGCAAAGCTCTTTCCTTTAAGGAGATCGGCAAGCTCCTCTAGTGTGTCACATCCCTTTTCAGACGATCTAACTGAGACATCAAGTTATCTACCAAGAAGTGTGACTGTTCTCGAAATAGTGATCCCCAGGTATTTAAACTTGTGTCTGATTTGAAGCGGGACCCCTCTGGCTTGCAGGTACAGGACCCCACCAGTAAGGCCAAAGAGGAGAGACTTGTCTCAGTTTTTCTGGTACCCTGAGTAGCTGCCAAATAGTTGGGATATGTGCAGTAGCCTGCCTATAGTGAAGCGTGGCCTAGTGGCATATACCAAGACATTGTCCACATACAAGGATATACGTTCCTCCTAGCTGCCATCTCCCGCTTTGTCAGTCACCAAAGGATCTCTTCTAATCCAGAGAGCAATGGGTTCAAGAGCTAACCTGAACAGCAGAGGGGATAATAGGCACCCCTGTCGTGTACCCTTATGAAGGGCAAAGGGACGGGAGACTGTGCCTTTCACTTGAACTCTAGCTAGGGGATCCATGTATGGGAGCTTCACCCAAGCACTATATCACGGGCCAAAACCAGGCCTGTCCAACATGGCAAACAGGTAATGCCATTCAATACTATTGAACCCCAATCAAGTGTTCAATGATAGTAGCATTGCCTCCTCCTCCCCTCTAGACCTGGTCAGGTTCATAATGCCATAGAGGCACCTCAGATTCAATCTAGTACTTCTATGGGGCATAAATCCTGACTGATCTGGGTGTACCAGAGATGTGATAATACAGCAGAGCTGGGTCACAAGGGCTTTAGCCAGCACCTTGGCCTCTATGTTTAATAAGGAAATAGTGCGGTAGGAACTGTACTTTTTGGGGGTTGACCCACATTGGGAACCGCTACTATGATGCCTAGACATAGATCTTCTGTTTGCCGGCCCACTTTTCTTGCCTCCTGGAACATATGAAGCATGTGTTGCGCCACCACATCAACCGTGCCTTTATAGAGCTCAGCTGGCAGGACGTTGGGGACTGCAGCCTTATCAGCCTGTAAGTTCCATATACCCCCGTTATCTCCTCAATTGTAAAGTCCTGTTCAGATTCCTCTCTATCCTCGAACATCAATGTAGGAAGACGGACATCCTTAAGTAAGTCCCAGCAGTTCTTTCCCCGTTCTAGTAGGAATTGAGGTATAGAGTGCTTCATAGTAGTCGGCAAACACTGTCACTATCTCCTCCCTGTCCTGTGTACACGCCCCTCAGAGTCTCTAATGTCAACCACCCAGGTCCTTTCCCTGTCCCTTCTCTCTAGCCAGACTATCACTTTATTGGCTTTTTATCTTCCATATCATAGAGCCACCTCTGCGACGCTATTGTCTGAGTCCTGACTACATTTTCTGCCAGATCCCTCATCTCCTGCTGCTTGAGACTGATCTGGTGTCTAACCGGAGGATCAGATTCCTCCCCCGCTAGTGCCATTGCCTCCAATCTGGCCACCTCTCCCTCCAGGGCATCATATTTGAGACACTGTTCACTGTGTCTCCCTATCTGTGCCTGAGCATGACCCCTGATCACAGTTTTAAATGCTTCCCACAGGACACGTGCTGAGTCAACCGACCCCACTTTATCTTGGAAGTACTGCTCTGTCCTCTCTCTAATCTGGCCAACAAATATTCTGTCCTTAAATACCCAAGGATCCACTCTGGACGGCAGTGTATTGCCTTTCAGAGGGCCCTGCAGCAGCACCTCCACTGGTGAATGAACTGAAATTCCTTGTGCTCTATGAGTCGCGTTCCGAAACAACCCAGCGCTCGCAGTATGCGTCAGAATGTGATCTAAGCGGGAGTAAGTGCCATGTACAGCCGAATAATATGTGAACTGCCTCGCCATAGGATTATGTAGTCGGCACAGGTCTGTCAACCCCATGGCCTCCATAAAGGCCCTCAGTGGCTCCGGCCCCCGTCTCCAATCCGACTATGACTCCCTGTCCCCCTCTGGTTTCATAGTCGCGTTCATATCCTCCTCCAGTAGGAAGGTGCCTACGGGCATGTCCACCAGTAGGGTGCACAATGTTGGCTACTTGTCCGCATGTAGTTTTGGCAGCACATACTCCGAGCATATGCTTAGGACCTGTCCCTCCCACTTCCCTGACAAGGCCACATACCTTCCCAAGGGATCATGCCAGATCCTATCTATAACCAATGGGAGAGAAGTCCTGACTAGTATCCCCACTCCCCTTGACCCCGCTGTGAATCTCCCATGCACAAGGAGCTCATTCCCGTACCTATCCAGAGCCTTATACCTATTGCCCTTTAGGTGCATTTACTGGAGCAATACTATATCAGGGGCATTTCTGCGAAGGTTTTGCAAGACAACTGTCCTCTTTATCCAAATGCCCAACCAATCTACATTTCAGGACATAATTCTAAGGGTGGAGCTCCCTTGGATCCCTATGTGGTGTGGTTTATGTGTTTTAGCACTATCCGTTTGGTAAGCCATATCAGTATAAGGAACCTCTGGACTGGTTTGTGCTTTGCTACATTTCGGACATAGTAAGAGTCCATCACCCCATCTCTCCCCACCAGCCGAAGTAGTCTCCCCAGGTGATTTGCAACTAAGCCTAGCAAAGAAAAGCTAAGAACAGTCCCACAGGTGTGGAGCAAACAAAAAAAGTCTCCAACTATACAACTCCCCCACCCTACTACCCTGCTAAGTAGGTTAAGAACCATCTACCTCCCCAACATGCAGAGCGCCTGTTACCCATTAAACTTTAATAACTTTAATGGGGTAGGCAAGTGCCAATGAGAATGTCAAACCATCACCGCTTACCTCTCCTCCACCAAACATTCTGTTACATTACAGTTCCTGCTAGCAACTCATCACATATATAGGCCCAAGGGCCTCCCACACATCCCCGGCTCTCACCCCGTACACCCCTGACGTTTGCTCAGAATGACTGACATAATATCAACAGACACAATATCGACCTACATTTTTATCGACACAAAAATATCGAGTACACTAATATCGATAACCTATACTTAATTAAAATAATACACTATTAGCGACACCAAAATATTGTCAAACAATAATATCGATAACACTATTATCAAACACATAAATATCGTTATTCAAAATATCGGACATAGTTTAAAAATATACATGTCAAAAATATTGATCACAATAATACAGACAGCAATATTATCGTTTTAAAAAAAAAATATAGACAACTTAAAAACAGATAAAACAAACAAACCTTAACTCCATAAATATATTTCAATCAATAAACATACACTGCATACAAAATAAATCAAACACAATCAATTTAAAAAATAATAAAACATATTATAAAACATTAAATCATAAATACACTATTAATAACTATTTAAATCTTATATTTAAATAATAAACACACATTATTTTACATCACATAGATTATAATTCACATTTAAAGGATTCAACCTGTTTAAAAACAAAAAAAGCACTAACTGACTCTTAATTAGTGTTTTCCATATATGGAAACCAACTACCCAAACAATTAAAACAATAAATATCAACCAAGCAAATACACACAATATAAAAATAAACCAATCACATTAAACAAACAATTAATTAAACATTATATAAAGAAAGAAAAATTATTCTTATTTTACACATCAAACCAAAAAGAATCAATAAGACGAAACTCTGCCGGATTGCTGCCAGAAGCAAGGACTTCATTAAAGAAAAATCTTTTTCCTATTTTAAAATGTAAGTAAAATGCCATTTATAATATAACACTAATGCTAATCTTCAAAAACTACTACTATTTATCATGCACAAATCATGTATATATATTTTTTTCAAGCTATGTCTTCTCTACAGATAATTCTCAAAGCATCCAAACAATTACTCACCAGCTTCTAAAATCATTTAACAAATAAAGTAAGTATTCAGCAAAATGCTTTTTAAAAATGATCTAAAACACCCAACCAAACCCCAACTTCATCCCAAACCCCCACCCCACAATATATACAATTTAACAAAATAATTAAAAATATGTTTTACTCCACCAACAGAAACATCAGCAACAAAACAGAATTCAACCAACAAAGAAAGAACATCTCCATTCAAAATGACCTCAAAATCAACATTGTAAGTATATTAATAACAATGTGTATGTATTAATTAAAACACATGTACGATATTCATTTATTAATTTTTATATACATTTTTCGTACCATTTAAAACATCACAATGACAGAAGGCACCCAATTTATCACTTCCCAGAAAGGAAAGTTTTTGTTATGCTACATGGGGTATGTCTATACCCAGGAAAAGCAAAGTGGACTTAAAGTAAATTGGAAATGTAGCAAGCACTATTCAAATAAGTGTTATGGGAGGGCAACAACTAGAGAAACAACAGTTTTGTATGTAAAGGAGCATAACCACCCCCCAAATGTTACTGAAATAGAGGTTACGAATGCCCTAGATGACATTAAAGAAGCCAGTACTAGCTCACAAAAATCTACAACTCAAATACTTAAGGAGATGCTGCCCAAAGTACCCCAACATGCTACTAGCCAAATGCCCTCTATTTCTTCATTAAAAAGAACTATATCTAAAAAAAAGCCACAACAACCACCACACCTGCCCCAAAATCATTTGAAGAGGTAGTAATTCCCCAGAACTATCTATAACTCATAACAAAGAACCCTTTATTCTTTATGACAACAAATCCAAAGAGAAAAGAATAATTATGTTTGCAACAGCAAATAATTTAATAAAACTACAACAATCAGAAACATGGATGATGGACGGGACTTTTAAAATTTGTCCCAAACCATTCTATCAATTATACACTGTCCATGCCCTATATCAAAACACTAACATCCCTTTTATCTACGCCTTACTACCCAATAAACAAAACTCCACATATATGGAAGTACTAACTAAAATTAAACAGGAAACAAATAATTATTTTCCACAGAAAATAATGATTGATTTTGAGCAGGCAATGATAAATGCAATTCTAAAATCCTACCCACACACATCAATTCAGGGTTGCTACTATCATTTCAATCAGTGTATATGGAGACACCTTCAGAAATCAACACTAAGGCGCTGATTAGGATGGCGGTCAGAGGCACATCTACAGTGCTGGCGGAGGCGGAAAATGTCCTTTTCCGCACTCCATCGGCGGTTCTCGCGTCCTCCATATTATGATGGGCAAACATAGCCCATTTTCCATCCGCTGCGGAGTTACGTGAACCGCCAGAAATTTCCGTCCGCAACCGCGGCGGAGGGAGCCAATAGAGAAACACCACCGTGCGGAATGACGTTCCGTCAGCCGTACAAATCACGATGCCGCAAACAGCCCATCACACCGCAGTGGAGAATCCAGCCACCCAGAGAAGGCAGAAGCACTACTGCGGAGAGCGAAACTCGACTCCCGGTCCCCTCCACGCGTTCCTGACCGCTATGGATCCAGCTCTTCAAGCCTTTCCACTCCTGTACCTCATCCACTACCAGCAAATAAGACACCGCCGCGGACAATGCCGCAGGTGCGCAAAAACACAACTCTGCATACAACCACAACACACAACTCCTGTGCTGACATACGGTTCCTGTCCACATCAGACACTCTGGTGGGGACAGGAACATATCCCCCAGTGTACTCACACATGTCCTACCTGATAGAAACCCACACCTCTGCATCGGGGTCACCCATCAACCGCGATTCACTGGGCTCCACCCTCACCCTTCCCACAGTACGCATCACACACCCATTTGGGCACATGCTGTGTGCCCCTCCTGTGCCCCCCCATGCACAATAAATCAGCCAGGTGTAGCCAGACCTCACACCTCACACATCAAAGGACAAGGGAGATTGACTGGGAAGGTGGGGGTGAAGAGCAACACCCTGCACAGAAGCTCAGGGGCTGGACAACCCTCCTCCTCACACCTACCGTCCACTCATGTGAATCAAACTGAGTATAATTAAGAAATGAAGACTCACACTGCATATGAACAACTACTGACCTGTTCACGCTGCCTGTCAAGTCCCTCAGAATGACCCCACACTGACACTCTGCCACATACTCATACCATAGTTCAGCAGCAATGGAGGACAATAAATGGGCTAGCCAAAAGTGTAGTGGACAGTGCTGGAAAGCCATGGAGCAAGCCACATAGCATGTGTACATCACGTGCAAGAGAAAGAACATATCACACCACCCTTAGGCCCTCAAATCAGACATGGGTGGCACAGTGAGTGAAATTAAACCAAAGTGACCTCTGTGCAACAACTCAGGGATACATCAAGGCAAGCCATGCATAGGCACAGGAATGATAGGAAGTGTCAGAAGTCATACAGTGACCAGCCACACATCTGTGTCAACTCACTTGACATGTGTATGTCATCAGCACAACACACATGGCTCATTGTCACACTCCCTGACTGTCAAACACAAGTAGGACCTTCACACATGCCCCTCACCTAACCACCTCACACCTGCAACACTCAACACCTGTGTGAAACACACATAATGGTGCAAATGATGTCCTGTGAGTTCACTGACAATCAATCACACTCCCTGTGGTGCATCCACAAACATCAGACTCACACTCAGGGATGCCTGAACCAATGCTGACACAAAACCAATAGCCAAACACAAAGCTCACAAACAACATCCACAGAAGTCCAACAAGCCCAGCCATGTGCAGCCAAACAGTGGAAAGGCAATGTGACCCTAGACAGAACAGGAATACACAACATTTTCACTCTGGACAAATGCCCAGACACCATACCCCAACACAAACAAGAATTGCCTCCTCAAAAAACAATCATGATCAATAACTGGGATCAAGGGGACAAATCAGCTAACACACACATACACACCACACCAGTCATCAAGTGAACATGGTGTCATAGTGTACCACAAGCATGCACATGCACAATCCTGACAAGTAACAGGCTCAAAATATGAGGACAAACCACTAGTCTGCACTTAAAACAAGTTCATGAACCTGAATCCACATTGCTGCATGTGACATACACACAAGAAATGCACACTACACATGCAACACACATATGAATGTATCACACTGCACAAACTACTCACACACAATGTCATGCAAATAGAACAACACACACATTGCACCTGTCAGCAGAAAGAGCCAACACATGCCAAACACTGCATACATCCACAAGAACAACACAACAGAGGCACATACCACTCCATCACATAGCAAACTCAGCTGGACAACAGGGGGATGCACACCAAGCAAGTACAAGGCAACATACGCTGATAGCACTGCATGCACACCAAGCAGTGTGTGCACAACTACAAAACCAGTAGCACATATATCTGAGTGGCACACCATGAACTCCCACAACACAAATCATCACAGCACAATCATAACATCACACTCAGGAAGGGTAGCAGTACCTCAGCAAACACACATACACCTTAGCCTTCACCCACAGGTGCACATCTCATGGAAACCCATATTCAAACAACATGACTAGAGGACTGTGATGCTCAAACACATGCACTGCACATGAGCAACCATGACTGCAGACCAGTAGAAGAAAATATCCTACAACTAATTGTGAAACTGTCCTGAGTGGCACATTGGTCCTGTACACAGATCATCCTCACACAGCATAGTGTCACACTATGAAGTGGTGGGGAGGCTCACACACTGGCAAGGCATGGGGTGGAAGACATGAGTGTTAAGTGGTGTGTACTTCAGTAGTGGACAGGTGAGGAGTGCACAGTCCACAAACACATAGAGGAGTAACTCACAATGTGTTGGCATCAGAAACACATATAGGGGATGGTATGACTCCACATACCACATACCATACTGGAGCCAAAAATGGGTCAAGTGACAGCAATGCATGAGAAAACTCACAAATAATGTCAGTGTGGCTGAGCAGGTCTGCACAGTGAGCACAAACAGAAACAACACACATGGCTGATCAACAAAACCCATCACAGACTTGGCTGTCACACACTCTGCATACTCACAACTGGCAGCGACAACAAGTAGGTGTCCCCCAGGAGTGCAAGGACACACCAACACACTGCACAGTGCCCAACCTACAACTCCTACATGTGCCCACAATCTGAAGCACATGGCTGACAATTTAAACAGACAGGCACTCATTACCTGGATCATACATGTGTGTAGTTGGCATTGCAGGGGCACACACACATCAACACTACTGACAATGACAGCCCATACACACTGTATGACTACTCAAGTTCACACATTCAAATATACACATGTGACTATGAAGACAGGCCTACACAAGATGACCACACATCAACACTGCTGTTCACACATCAAGAAAGATCACACAGATATGATGGACCCTGGCCTCCCCACAAGTAATCCTGTGGATATAATTCACCTCTGTTGTGGTATTGCATCCAAACATGACATGTGTACAATTTAGCAAACCTGACCATAGAATGATTAGGATAACAGTAGATCATCACAAACAACCATCATTGCACCCTCAAGCCTCAGGGTCAACAAGAACAAAAGTGCCTGTCACCTCTGGCAAACTCTGCAAAAGAAAAACAAGCAATTGGAAATGTCAAAGTGGCATACAGAGCATGTGTCACATGCAACCATACACATACAGAAAACATGTTATTTAGCAAGGCCATTGACAAAGGAGTAACTGTCTTTATTACATAAGACCCAGATAGACCATAAGACCCAGATAGCCATCAAAAGTACAAAACAGCAAGGCCATTGGCCAGTACAAATTCAAAGTATGTACATGTGTGCATGAGAAACTGCACAGGGAATGGGCATCCAAAGTGACAAACAGCAAGGCCATTGGCCAGTACAAATTTTAAGTATGTACATGTGTGCATGAGACACTGCACAGGGAATGGACATCCAAAGTGACAAACAGCAAGGCCATTGGCCAGTACAAATCCAAAGTATGTACAAGTGTGCATGAGAAACTGCACAGGGAATGGGCATCCAAAGTGACAAACATTAAGGCCATTGGCCAGTCCATAGTTCCGGTGTGCACATGTGTGCATGATAAACTGCACAGGGAATGGGTAACACCGTCCACTGCATGGGAATCACCCCAGCTCCGGGGATACAAATGGGCAGTACAGGCACTCTCCCTCTGGGGATTTGCTGGATCTGGTGGTACGCTTGGGGTGTCCTTTCCTTTTCCCCTCCATCCCCTGTTGTCCAGGTAAACCCCCCACTTTGCTCTCCTGTCCCAGCTTCACAGGGGTGTGGGTGGGAGTTGACGTTGTGGGTGAATCTGCCTTAGAGAGGTGTTTGTGCTGAGTCTTTGCAGGCACCAGGTCCACAGCAGACAGGGCAACTGTTTGTTTGTCTTTGGGAGCAGGTGTGGGGATGGGAGTGCCCTTGGATGGGGGTGATTTGGATGAATGTGAGGTTGAGGCCTGCCTCTTGGCCTGATGCCCCTGAGTGTCACGTGAAGGGCTTTTGCCTTTGCGCTCCTGTGTGCCTGTTTTGTGTTTTGGGGATGGTGTCTGTTCTCTGGGCCACTTGCAGTGCTGCTGTTGTGTGCTGCGTGTGGAGGACTTGGCGCCTGAGGGCTGTGGCGTGTGGGCACTCTCGTCAGGTGGTGCCACTGGCAGGGTGGTTGCTGAAGGGACTGGAGCTGGACTGGGAGCCTGTGACAGCTGAATGGCTGCCGTCACTGTGGAGGACAAAGACTGGACCGTTCTGTGTAGCCCACCCATGTCAGAATGAATGCCCTCCATGAAGGCAACTACCTGTGCCAACTTCCTGTCATGATCCTGGAAGGCATTCAGGAGAGTAGTCTGACCCACACACAGCTGGCGCAAAAGGTCCACCGCCTCAACACTGAGGGCAGCAGGGGAGACTGGGGCAGGGGCAGCAGTGTCTGGGGGGAAGGACACTCTACCCTTCTTACTGCTGCGGGAACGGGCAGCACTAGTGGTAGCAGCCAGGAGGGTGGGCACTGGACGATGTGTGATGGAAGAAGAGGCAGATTTCGAACTCCCTGTGCCTGCCAACATCGAGGAGTCACTGCTGGAGTCAGATGATGTTGAGGTTGGTGTTTCTGGGCGTGATTCTTCCAGGGCACTCCTGTCCCCCTCCGAGGCGCTGGTCACATCAGTGTCAGTGAGCTCATGTGTAGCAGTCATGCCAGAAGCTTCAGCACTGGTGTCTGTCCCCTGTCCTTCCGTGCCCTCGGTAGATGCTGTAATAGACAGAGACGCAGGTTCAGTATCGTGCCATACTCACAAACATCATATGCAAGCAAAGCACAAATCTAGCAAATGATACCCCCATGTTGCCCACCACCATGTGCAGTCTGGATGTGCAAACCTTATGCAATCCTCAGAAGATGCATGGAAACATGCATAGTTGACATTAATGACCCATGTGACGTTGACACAGCCAAATAGCTGGCCCATGCCTCCTTGTAACCTAACATACTAATCTCTGTAAGCATACCTACGTGCCTGTAGGTGAGATAGATATACATCTCAACATGTTGTCTCTGTCACATATGGAGTCACTTTAAGGGAACAACACAGATACTGACTCCCAAATGTCCTTTTGCAATGGCCATGAGCTACTGATATCCACCATGTTGTTCTTTGAAGCACAACTACTGTTGCATATTGGTGTCAGATGTGTAGTTCTCACAATTTGAAAGTTAAGCACTGCACACATCTACAAAAGCACACTAAGATGATGCACATTGCAGTTCACTGCCCGGTGATGTCTATGACACCCATAATGCAGCAGATGTCAGAAGGCCACATCTCATCTTGCAATGTCAAGGGCCATTGTATTAAACACATGAGAAAGTACATGTAGCGAAAATGCATGACAGCTGCACTCAACACAGAGGCCACTTACAACCCATTGCATCACACTAGAAAAATCACTGAGCTCCGCACTGGCTCAGGGTTGGGATACATGCAGTCACTCGCACCCAAAGTCACCCTTCGCAGAATACTCACCCCAACTTGCTGCTGATGGGCCCTCAAACATCCATCCAGCTCTGGCTGTGTCACTGCCAAGATGCGGGCCATTAGTGGTGTCATGCTCCTGCGCGCCAACCTGCCAGTCCGAGGGAGCACCCCCAGCGTCATCTCTGCCACGTTTTTGCTCAGCCGGCAGATGTCATCCCACCTCTTGTGACAGTGTGTGTGCCATCGGTTGGAGACACCCAGAGCCCGCACCTTGCGTGCAATGGCCCTCCATATGGCCTTACACTGGTGGACTTTAAGCTGCAGGCATGGGAGACAAGAAGAGGAAGTTTCAGTGACACTGTGTTATGTACCACTGTGTGTCAGTACAGGAGCATGAAAAAACATAGCACACTAATACATGAATGTTGAGTAGAGGCCATACAGCATGACACGTAGTACATTTGCATCAAATAATCTCATAGAATGGTATACATGTATGATGATGGACTCAGTACCTGGCCATCTCATACACATGCAGAGTGCTAGCACAGAAACCAATGTGAAGAAGGCCCTCATCTGTGATGCAGTATGTGAGTGAGCAATACATACAATACATTGGAAATGATGTGTTGAGGGCCGACTCACTGTGTCCAACACTACACACCCCTCAATGTCCTTGGCCAGTGAATGGCTACCTGTGTCATGGAGGTCACATTTAGGGACATGATCTTATATTCTCACACTCTTCTCACAAGGTGTAGGCCTGTCTTGTGCAATCCTCAGGCCTAAGATAGCTCATTGAGAAATAGGGTGGCAGACAACATATATGTTTCACTCTGTCCATTTACTGATGGGTCCTTTTAAAATTGGGCAGCTTCTGTGCAGGCCAGGGTGACTCACACTGAGGTCAAACGTGGCCCACCAGAAAATTCACATGCACGTACAATATGAGAGGGCAAACAGTGCCTACACATGCGAGAAAGAACACATAATGATAACAATAGAAGGATGATATCTCAAAATTACATTTATCTGATGTGTCATAGGTGAATTACCACCAAGAGTGTTACACTCTGGCATTTTAAACTTGTGCATAATGCACACATATCCATGGGGCAATTGAAAAATGTACACACAATCGTACCCTCTGGACGAAATACATTTGTAATGTCACAAATGAGCATGTGAAAACCTCATGGACTATGACATCACATAGCACAGGCAATGTTTGTTCAGACTTCGACTGTCCAAACCAGCAGTGTATGGCTGCAAGAACACTGCATGTCCCTCCCATCCTTAAATGCAGCCATGGATCTGTGGAAATAAGGCTTCACACCCCATTGACATGAAGTCAGCATGCTAGGCAGTGTAGCACACATTTACATTACCCAGTCTCAGACCAACGTCTGTATTTTTATTGCTGAAGAAGGGCGGTAGAAATGTCCATGTTGCCATCCTCCCCAAATACTCAAGTGCAAAATTTACTAGGCCATGTATGAAGCATGGTATATGAAAAATGAGGATGCATGCACATTAACTTGCACTCACAGGCACATACTACTTCAGAGCAACATCATGTGAGCACTCTGAGCACACTCAAACTTTCACTCTGAAACACTTACCAGTACATCTGGTGCACCATATAGCCTCCCATACTGTGAAAGGACCTCGTCCACCAGGACCTCCAGTTCCTCTGTGGTGAAGGGACGGGCCCTGATGTTCTCAGTTCTCGCCATCACTGGGTACAGGAGACAGGAACAGCAGCAGTTGGGGATGAAGAATGGCAGGCAGCAGTGTCTGGATGCAGTGGAAATGTGTGGCTCTCTCACAGACATATATAGCCCCCTGGGGTTGTTTCAGTGGTACTCAGCTTTTGCAATTGATGTTCCAGGTCAGCTTTTTTCAAATGTACCCAATGACCGGGCCCGCGGTAGCAGAGCACGCCTACCGTGGGTTTCAAAAGTGTATTTCACTACCGCGATCGCGGTTCCCATTGGCTGAAAGGGCATGGGCATTGGCGGTGTCACACCGCGGGGCCCAGGCAGTCGCTACCGCAATCGTGCATCTTTCAATTGTACCCAATGACCGGGCCCGCGGTAGCGGAGCACGCCTACCGTGGGTTTCAAAAGTGTATTTCACTACTGCGATCGCGGTTCCCATTGGCTGAAAGGGCATGGGCATTGGCGGTGTCACACCGCGGGGCCCAGGCGGTTGCTCCGCAATCGTGCATCTTTCAATTGTACCTAATGACCGGGCCTGCGGTAGCAGGGCACGCCTACTGTGGGTTTCAAAAGTATATTTCACTACCGCGATCGCGGTTCCCAGTGGCCAAAAGGGCATGGGCATTGGCGGTGTCACACCGCGGGGCCCAGGCGGTCGCTACCGCGAATTGTCATTTTTCAATTGGTGCCAATGACCTTGATTGCAGTGGCGGTGCACGCTTACGGCACCTATGGACACATCATGCTGTAGCAATGCCAATGGCAAGTTCTCATCATTGAACAGTAGACACTTACAATGAATCATGCCACCAGATTGTTAAATTCAATGCTAATGTGACATTGAACTCACTGATGACTACACATGCCATGTCAGTGAACAGGATTACATGCATTGGCATGTACTCCCTCACATGTCACCTATGATATTTGTGTGCATGTACACAGATCTGTTGTTGTAATAGACTCTCAAATTTATAAACATGTCAATGTTTGAGATGGCTAATCAACCCACAGTAATGATGGTCTGACTACATAATGTACCTATTTCACTGTGTAGATTGCTGAACTCATTTTGATAGTTGATCTTTATACACACACTGTGCTCATTGAGTTGTTAATGTGTGCTCTGTCCCACTCCCGCAAGAAGGTGTGGCAGGTACAGCAGCTACATAGAAGCCAGCAGTGTTGCTGTTTCAAACATGTGCTGTGTCAACTACTCTCAGGGCTGGTGACAGAAGATGTCGGAATGTACCATTTTACATTCACATAGTCTTAATCTGTTTTGGGGGTACTCAGTATGTACATACTGAACACGTGTACAACTACTTGAGAGCAAGGTGTCTCTGCATGTGACTTGTGCTGTAAGCTGTTGTTTCTGTCCAGTCATTGTTGGCGCTGTGTCAGTCAAGACGTAAGATGTTGGACACATCTCATAGGGGAATTTAATTGACATGTGTCCACTTTTATTTTATGTAGGAGACGACCAAATGTGCATTGTCCATTCACATTGCTGGCGGCCATGGATGATGAGGACATCATACATAAATTCAGTTTGGATCGACCTACCCTTCAAGAGCTATGTGGTCAGTTGGAGCCCCAACTGAGGCCTCGCAGAACCTATCCGACTGCTTTGACACCAACATGTAAGGTGATGGAGGCCCTGCATTTCTTTGCAACTGGTTCGTTCCAGTACACGGTGTCCAGCACAGGTGGGATGTCTCAACCAATGTTCAGCATGGTGCTACGTGATGTCCTGTCCGCAATGATGACATACAAGGACCGCTACATCCATTTTCCCAGGAGACATGAATAGGCAGCTGTGAAGGGTGATTTCTATGACCTTGCCCACATACCTAATGTTGTGGGCGCCATTGACTGCACACATGTTGGCCTGGTCCACCAAGGGCACGTGAGCACATATACAGGAACAGGAACCATTTCCATTCCATTAATGTGCAAGTGGTATGCCAAGCAGATATGATCATCTCCCCATGTCTGTGCCAGATTTCCAGGATCAGCACACTGACTCCTACATGCTGCGTAACAGCATGGTACCACAGCTGATGGCAAGTCTGCATCCGGAGCGTGCGTGGATTGTTGGTGAGTACGCAGAGTCAAGTAGTGTGCTGTATGTGTGACATGCTGTCCTCTGCTACTGACATATTACAAAATTGGTCTGTGTATCTCACACCTAAGTGACTCTTCATATCCCAACCGGCCTTGGTTGCTGAGCCCACTGAGGAATCCCAGGACCCCGGGTGAAGTCTGTTACAATGATGCACATGGGAGGACACGTCGTGTGGTGGAGCGTACTTTTGGTCTTCTGAAGTCTAGATTCCGGTGTCTGGACAGGAGCGGAGGTGCTCTACTCTACTCTCCCCAAAAGGTGTGTCAGATCATAGTTGCATGCTCTACAACCTGGCCTTGCGCAAAGAGATCCCCCTGCTCCTGGACGATGATGAGCAGCAGATGCCCCCCCCTGCAGACCCACACATGTCCAGCGACGACGGTAGTGGAGAGGAGGAAGGTGTCGACCTGCGTCAACAGCTTATCAACAGCTACTTCCCTTGAGTGTGAGTGACATTTTACAACAGTGACATTGTCTGCTGTCTTTGATGGTAGTGACAAGGCCTAGAAGAGCTTTTTGACTGCTTCCTGTTGGCTCTGTGCTGATGGCTGATGTTTGTGGCACAGGGTAGTTATGACCAGCCACATGATGTCTATGTTGATGTTGTTTCTCATTGTAATGTGTGCTGGTTTGTGTACCTTGATAACTAATGTTGTGTACTGGCTGTGATGCCATCACCTGACGAGTGAATGTTGTTCTCTTGTGTCTTTCTAGGTCCCTTCAGCCTCTCCATGCCTCGTCACAATCAGAGTTTCTGGTACATTGGAATCTGAGTCAACATTGTACATACTGTGATAAACATGGAGCTGACACAAACACATAGGTGTGTAAAGAGTGTTTATTTACAATGAGTATTTGTGACAGACAAGTGATGTTTTACAAAATGGTGCTAAGTGAATTGATGAGTTGTCAGTGATGGTAAATGAGAGAATAGAGTAGTCACCACATTGATGTAGTGCCACAGTCCAACAGACACCTGCCATCGACATGGCAGTGTGGGTAAGGATAGTCAACAAAGTCACTGTCAAGGGGAACAGAGGTGCCATCATGGCTGGCTCTGTGACTGGCGTTTGGATGGTGCTTTGCCATGTGATCCTCCTGTGGTGTTTCTCGGATGGCCCCTTTTGCGTTTTCAGGGGGGCCACTGCTGCGGGCTCAGCGGTGTCTTGAGGAGTCATCCTGTTGCAGCTCACCCCTCTCTGTGGCCACAGCTGAGGTGGTGGGAGTATCATCCTGCGGGACACTGGAGGGCGGTTGAGCTGTCCTTTGGGCCGCATGACTGTCCCTCAGAACACCCACGAGCTGGCCCATGAGGTCCACAATTTGGCCCATACGCGTGTCCATGGACCTCAGCAGCAGGTGGAGCTCACGCACTTCTTCCACAACCTGGCCCATGTGTCCCTGGGTTTGCTCGTCTGCCCCCAAGGACTCTGGCGATGTTGGCCAGGGCTTCGGTCCCAGTGTCCTCTCGAATTGATCTCGCAGTTGTCCTCCCACCTGCCCTGCTGTCCCGGACCTGTGGCGTTGCCACCCGACGCACCCACAGACTCTCCCTGCCCTCCTCTGATTGTGTGGTGGTGTTGGTAACCACTGAGGCAGGGAGAGTGTTGCAGGCAGCACTGGTGGTGGTGGTTGAGGCCGCACAGGTCGTTGCAGCAGGGGTCAGCGCTGTTGATGTTGCTGAGGTGGTGGTGGTGGTGGGGACCGTGGGGGCCTGGGACGTGATGCACCCTGGCAGTCCGGATGGGCCAGGTTCTTGCTCCTCATCCGAGAAACGTGGGGAGTCTGCATCCGAGGAGTCCATGTTCCAGGGGGAGACTGGCTCTGCAGGTCAGTGTTCTCTTCTGCAGCAGTTAATTGTGGACCTCCTGTTGAACAGAGGGTGAAATGGTCGTTGAAGTGCACCCCACAAGCTTGGTGTTAGGACGTTTGGATGTTACCATGTGATACACCACACAGATTACATTGATATCACTTTGTAGAAATAAAAACCTTCTTAGGGGTTCACTGATACATCTGGTCCTTAAGACCAACAAGGAAGAGATTGGCACAGAAGCTGTAATATCAAAAAACATGTTTTTATTAACCTCAGATGAGGGAGATTGCATCTTCACGGTACCCGCAGGCCACTGTAGGAGGCATTCTAATGAGTGCAGAGAACAGGGTCCTTATATATGTATTTGCTACATAGTCAGCATAAAATCAAGGGGAGGTCCTAGCACATACAAGCATGCTTATTGACTAATATGGGTATACAAAATTTGCTTGCTCCACAAAGTGGGAGGGGAGACTAAACTGCTTACATGAGTAAGAATAGCCTGACAGTTCTATACTAGGAGCAGGTGCATTCTACCAGCTAGGCCTCTCTGAGCATGTGCAAGACTCTGGAAGAGGGAGAAAGCACATGGCGAGCACATAGCTAACTAAAATGGCTGCCAAGTACAAAATGGCTTTCAGCTCATGCTAACAGCGATTCCTGCAATCTTTAACAGATGATCCTTTTAGCATGAGCTAAAGACATTCCCATGATCTAAGTAGAGACATAGAAAATATTTTGCACATTTTCTTCTCATAAATTCATCAATATCCTATGCTAGGTGGGCATTTACATTCTAAACATTTCATTAAGCAGGTATATACAAGGTATAAGCAGAGTACAAAGTGAACAGAGCATTGGGTCATACAGGTAGCAAGAGAGAATAATGACTATTATCTCAAACAGAAATCTCAATATTTTCCAATCCTAAGCAGAAAGCAAATACCAAAACCATCTAGTCTAATTTTAAGTTTCAGGGCTCTGATGTATTTCAGTGACTATTTATGTCAATTTCAAAATAGCCAACAGCACATACCTAATAAAAACATTTTCAATAGACTTTCTCAGTATTTTTTATGAGGGCTAAATTATCAATTAATATACTTAAGGAAAGAGTAAAGTAACATGCTCAGATGAACTTTTCTCGTGCAGAATAAACATTACTCTTAAAAAATATTAAAGCAATCAGACATATTATTACAAAAACAATCCTGGCTCCGGGGACCAGGAGGACCACAGAGGCCATAGGAATTAGGACAAGGAGCCGCAAGGGGCTGCTCCTCCAAAAAAAATGGGACGACCAAAGGGTACATTACTAACAAAAAAAGAGTCCTTGGGAATTTCTAGAACCAACAGCCAGAGGGGAGTCTTCTCCCTGTGTCCGTTTGAGCCTCACAGGCAGGCTCTGTTGTTCCCACGGTGGAGCTGCACAACTCGCAACTCAAGAATAACAGAGAAGGAAAAGTCTTTCTTTCAGGATAGGGCAACCACCCCCCCAGAGCAAATACCCTCAATGATCCTGTCCAGTGTCTCAGGCAGTGCACCAGTTTTCTTCACTTTAATCTAACAGGCACCAAGGGCACAGCACCTGTACCCTAAACTCAAGTCCTTCCCTAACTCCTGTATTGCACCTCTGGCGCACTGCTCTTTTGTTAGGGCCACAAATTGTACCCAGTGTGCTCGGGCATCTCTTGATCAACAAACAAAGGCGTAGACTTGCATTCACTTGGGACCAAGACTCAAAGGCCTGAAGCAACCCTTGTTTCAAAGGGGGTCACCTCAAGCAAAAGCCTCCTTGCCGTCCTTGTCGTTCTGTGACTCTCTCAGCTGGGCATCAAAAACTGGATCCACACAAAGATTTCTCCATCCTGATTTGTAACCCCGTCTTTCGCCCAAGACAGTGGCAGGGGTACACACTTCACGTCCCAGTGCTTCCGCCTTCACTGAGGTCCTAGTTGCCAGCAACGCCTATGCGGGTTCCTTTAACTTTGGCTTCAAACTGGAGTGGCGCTGACTCCCCAGGCTGGATCTGATGTCCGAGGCCCCTCTGGCAATGGTTGTAAGGCAGCAAATATCTATTGGTGGACAGAACAAGAGGTCTTTAGACAAGGCACAGAAATAATCTAACAACAGAGAGGATAGTCTCAGAATACTCTCTTAGTCCTGGGGCGCCCCATACATTAGCAAGGCACCCAAGAGCCACTTCATCTATCTGAGAGTAGAAAACCCTGGACCTATTGGCAAGTATAAAAGGAACGTTTTGGTGAACTGACAAGAGTAATACATTACCCAATCCCAAACAGCCAAGGAAGTCTGTGTTCATTTACTAAATTCTGAGGAAAAGAGAAAAACAATACAGACATACTCCAAATACTTACATTGGTGTATTCCTATATTACCAATCTGAAGAACCCTCAAGAAAAAGGAAATGTTCTACACTTTTACTCATAGATTTTACATTACTTGTACAGGACTGCAGACACTTGTAAAATAATTTCTCTTACATGTTATGCTTAGGACCATGCTCTCATGTTATAGGTGCAGCAGGAAAATCTAAAACTGCTAATTTAACAGGGATTCTTATTGCAAAAAGAACTAAACTTCAACATAGTGAGTACATTTTCTCCAGCAGAACATGTTATGACAAACAAACTCCTATAAAACAATATTTTCCTTCAAAATGTTTGCTAAGGATCACATGAGCGTCTTTCCTGCATTGTACTTTTCACGATCTGGACTATGCAACATCATTTTCAAAAGGAAAAAAAAACCCTATCTCCAGCTCTAATAAGGGCTGTCAGCTTATTGACAGAGACTAGCTAATAAAAACTAGCAATGCCCTTGCAAAACTGTATAGAACATGAGAATAACATAAACAATAATAGTGTGCCACCTGAGATTTTTGAACAGAACCCGCCACTATACAGTTCTCCTTAAAGATCAAATAAGGGAACATCAATCTGTTCTACTCATTTCTTTCATACAGGATGGGCAGTAACATAGCATAGATTTTATCATTTTATTAATTCTAATAATTTTAAAACAAGTGCTTATAGAATAGCCAATAACTATCACATGGCCATTTCCTAGACAGCTTAGACAGACTCAAAAAAAAGTGAGAAAAGAAGAGAGAAAACATAATTTTGCCTACCCTTAATTTGTAGAGGAGCTAGCCTCCTTTCCCCATTTTGACAGTAGGAAAACCTGAAACAGGTTTTACTCTGTCAACACTTTCAACCCCTATTTGTAGCAACTGGGCACAAACAAACCAATGTATCAATTTCTTGAGCAATTGTACTAGATTAATATGAGGGCGCATGAATGCAAACTAAAATCCATTTCCTCCTTATCGTAGCCCCTACACAGTATTCTTTAAATTAAAACCATTATTTTATATACCTGGCAGATCAATGCTCAACTGAGGGCTGTTTTCCTTCAGTTTCATATGACTGCGCTAAACGTGTGTTTGCCAAAATAGGAAGCAAAGCTTCTCTTTCTCTCTTGCGCTATCATCTCGTCTTTCTAAAACTTTTCGAAGGTCGAAGTGTCCCAGCAAACATTACCCTTCACCCTGCTAAGCTGCTAAATGCAGAACTCCGACCTTTGACCCGTTCAGCAGCTGCTCATTTTGTTTGTGCAAGGCTTGCCATGCGGTTTTCGTAATGCAAAGCAACTCTGGAGAATCACAGCTAAAAGGCAGTCCTGTCCGATCCGTTTGCCAGTAATTTAACAGGTAGGGTAATAACGTCTGCTGGTTTCTGTATACTTAGTTTTCATTTTATGTATAGTATGTTGGGTGCAGTAGGTCAGCTGTTTATTCTATACTTGCATATACTTTATTGATAGCCTGAGAGCACGTTAAACTGCCTTGAGTGGTAGAACTGCTTGTAAAATTGTGAATTTAGCTCAACTTCGACTTTGGTGGTAGGGCACTTAAAAATGAATATCCTACAATATTTTTGCATAATAGGAACCCCCAGAGTGTTCTCTAGATATCCCAGGAATGGAAATCAGAAATGTATAAGATATACCCTTATAAAAATGAGTTTTGTACGGCTGGGTAAAGTGACATTTCACATTTAAGTTCCCTTCTTATTGACGGTACAGCACTGCTTAAATTCAACTTTGATACTAGGAATTCACAGTATGATGATTAGGCTTTATAAAGATGAAAAACGCAATTTAAAGCATTTATGTTTAACAATATATATTTTTTCATATAATTAATTAATTTATTTTTTTAATCAAAACCAACCATTTTGATGATTCCACATTTGAAAAGCAAGCTTCATTCGTAGCCTATCATATTTAAACGCATTCATTCATAACCCTAAGCACAGAAGCCTTACTTGAAACATGAAAAGTCTGCGCCACTTTTTAAACGGACAGTTATCATTTAACATCAGAACCACAGATGTACTTATGTAAAAAGCATTAAGAAAGGAAATCCCTACTTTCAATTTTGTTCTCTGTTATCCAAAATAATGAAACTGGTTTTTTTGAAACTTTTAAAATAATGCAGGCCCTTATACCAGTTTTACACTGAATTAAAATTTCGCTGACTCAGCATTCCTGTCTGTGGCCGTTGATCAGGAATAGCCATATGCTATTTATGCAGCTGTTGTTTGTCAGCAGGCGTCGAATTTTCACGCCTTCTCAGGAAAAACCCCTTTATTATTTGAAATACTCCTGACAGAGTTAATCCCCATTTGCTGTGTCAAACAGTTTCTTTCAGTTAGTCAGTTTAAACACAGCTGTTGGAAAGCTTTTTCCTGGGTGCTGAAAGAAAAGCATGTCACAGTCTATTTAAAAACTGAGGCATTTCAATGCAGTCAAATCTATCTTTCTATAATGTGTATTTAGTTCAGCAACGACCAAATTCACTCATATGATGTGCATGCCTTTTAATGTCTAATACAATGTATTTAAGGAAAATGCTGTAACGTGTATTTTAGTCTATTGATTACAAAACATATAATTTCGTTTTTTTTCCTCTGTATGAGGCCTATTTTAATCCTATTGAATATGAATTTAATTTTATCTTTAGCATTGTGGCAATTTGCACACATGTACAGTGTACGTACTCTGTCAATTTAATAGTAACATGCAGCTGTTTAGCATATGTTATATAATCCATTTCTGGATTTTTATTTAATATGTAAGTAATCTAAATGACATTTTGCATAACAGAATGATGACAGCAAAAAAAACATAAACAAACTCATTGAGCCTCATTCAGACAGTTACAGACAAGGGGTCATACACGCAGAGTACATCAACACAGCGCGCTTAAAGCTAGACATTCTTTCACAAAGAGTACTCACACAAGTATTACCAATGCTCAAACCACAAACCCCACATAGACATTTAAACACACATTTAACCCACAAATCAACACTTAGGACTGCTTACAAAGTGTACGCAAGACTCAACCTATTTGTAAATACTAATTGTAAGTCATATTTACAAGAAGAGCTCTCAAAAGTAGCCCAAAAACTGTTCCATGGTCAAGAAGCCAAAATACACCAAATTCGCCAGTTTTGGCTGGTAGAACACTCAAAAAGCGCTCTGCATATCACCACTTATGAATGTACTAAGTACGCAGATCCGGATCCGTTTATGTACATATTTAGTCTCATAGAATTTAGTCACCAAGGAAGAAATATTCTTTACTATACGTAAACCTATTTAGGTATCCCCTCTGAGGGAGTCAACTATACTGTACTAAATCCATATCGGTACCTCCAAAACAGCAAACACTTTCCTGCGAAATATGCTAGAAACAGACATGCTAAAAAATATTATAGCATATATAATATTATACTCCAAGTGACACTTAACACAATGTGTGCCGTTCAAGTTTTCAAAGTTAGAGAAAAATCTCCTCATTACCTGCTAAATGAATTGCAATGCATATATAACTTACAAAACAAATTCCAAAATTGGCCAATCATACAAACAAAGCCACAGTAAGTAAGTTACTAAAACTACCTTACCAATCAAAGGCATCAAACCAACAGCAAGTGCCGCAAAACGGCTCTTACCAATCAAATGGTGTCCAGGTTCCAACTGCCAAGTTCTGAGTGACCTAACGGTCGTTTTAAAATACTCACGCCAAAGAAGTTCTCAGTCGGTAGCGGCAAACACTTGGAGGATCAGATCAGGAAGACCAGAAATATACTGGGCTGGAAGACAAACAATCTCCGTGCGCAGGGTACCTCCTCAGTAGATTCCTGTCCTGTACTCCTCAGTAGATTCCTGTCTCCCTTCAAGACCACTCCCTGGATAGCCGCTGCACCGATGAGGTCCACTTTCGGGCGCCATTTGTAGAAATAAAAACCTTCTTAGGGGTTCACTGATACATCTGGTCCTTAAGACCAACAAGGAAGAGATTGCTACAGAAGCTGTAATATCAAAAAACATGTTTTATTAACCTCAGATGAGGAGATTGCATCTTACGGTGCCCGAGGCCACTGTCAGAGGCATTCTAATGAGTGCAGAGAACAGGGTCCTTATATATGTATTTGCTACATAGTCAGCATAAAATCAAGGGGCGGTCCTAGCACATACAAGCATGCTTATTGACTAATATGGGTATACAACATTTGCTTGCTCCACAAAGTGGGAGGGGAGACTAAACTGCTTACATGAGTAAGAATAGCCTGACAGTTCTATACTAGGAGCAGGTGCATTCTACCAGCTAGGCCTCTCTGAGCATGTGCAAGACTCTGGAAGAGGGAGAAAGCACATGGCGAGCACATGGCTAACTAAAATGGCTGCCAAGTACAAAATGGCTTTCAGCTCATGCTAACAGCGATTCCTGCAATCTTTAACAACTTTGTATGGCTGCAAGGTACTGCGCATCATGACATGATGTGGAGGTACCTACATTACTTGTCCATGGTATGACATGTAAATAGATACCATGTTTCACGTACAGATTGTGTGATTACAAGGACATGTTGTCATCTAACGACTTGCAGCACATCAACTTTATGTGATGCGTCTTTTTGGTTTGCTCTGCATTTAAGACGTTTCATCTGAGCAAGAACTAGCCATTGTAATCTTAAGCATACCTTTTTCATATCATGTACTTTACTTTCTTGTATTAACTGACCATGCATGTTTTGTGTTCATATGGGCCTTCATGCTCTGACACCATGGCACTTACACATAGCATTCAGTGCTGTGCATGATTGGGCCCTGAATTTCTTCAACATGTGACTTGGTGAGTCAAACTTTGTTTTCAGTGACTGTTACGTACGCTTAGCTGTCTGCACACTGGAAGTGGCTTTTGGATCTATGCCAAGTTGTGTGACATGTGAGGGCTGGTGTGGTCATATGGCTCCATGCTTTTTGAGAGGAATGGCAGGGTGCATGCAGTGTCTACCTACCTGTTGTGTGACACAGTTGATGGAAATTGCTGCCACATGGTTCTGGCTGGGGGGGTGCTCCATCCTGCTGAGCTGTGGGACAAGGGTGCCTGGTGGGAATTGTAGTGCTGGCTTCCCACCCACAAACACCCCTCCCTGTTAGGATGGCTACCTACCTGTAAGTTTGATGAGAGCAATGCAATGTCTGTCACATGGTTGTGGGTGTGGGGAGTGTTCCATCCTTCTGACCTGTGGGACAAGGGGGGCCTGGTGGGAGTTGTAGTGCTGGCTTCCCACCCACAAACACCCCTCCCTGTTAGGATGTCTGCCTCCCTGTGAAGAGGAGCAGAGGAAGGGAAAAGGCTACACATGGCTCTTGGATGGGGGAGTGTTCCATCCTGCTCAGGGGTGGGACAAGAGAGCATAAGATGGCTACCTACCTGTAAGTTTGAAGAGAACAATGCAATGTCTGCCACATGGTACTGGCTGGGGGGGCTCCATCCTGCTGAGCTGTGGGACAAGGGGGCCTGGTGGGAGTTGTAGTGCTGGGTTCCCACCCACAAACACACCACCCTGTTAAGATGGCTACCTATCTGTAAGTTTGAAGAGAGCAATGCAATGTCTGTCTCATGGTTGTGGGTGTGGGGAGTGTTCCATCCTGCTGAGCTGTGGGACAAGGGGGCCTGGTGGGAGCTGTAGTGCTGGGTTCCCACCCACAAACACATTTCCCTGTTAAGATGGCTACATACCTGTTAGGTGAAGGTGAGCAATGGAATGGCTGCCACATGGTTGTGGGTGGGGGGAGTGCTCCATCTTGCTCAGCTGTGGGACAAGGGTACCTGGTGGAGGTCAGTGCTGGCTTCCCACCCACAAACACCCCTCCCTGTTAGGATGCCTACCTGTAAGTTTGAAGAGAGCAATGCAATGTCTGTCACATGGTTGTGGGTGTGGGGAGTGTTCCATCCTGCTGAGCTGTGGGACAAGGGGGCATGGTGGGAGTTGTAGTGCTGGCTTCCCACCCACAAACACCCCTCCCTGTTAGGATGTCTGCCTCCCTGTGAATTGGAGCAGAGGAAGGGAATAGGCTACAAATGGCTCTTGGATGGGGGAGTGTTCCATCCTGCTCAGGGGTAGGACAAGAGAGCATAAGATGGCTACCTACCTGTAAGTTTGAAGAGAGCAATGCAATGTCTGCCACATGGTTGTGGGTGGGGGAAGGGCTCCATCTTGCTCAGCTGTGGGACAAGGGTGCCTGGTGGGAGTTGTAGTGCTGGCTGCCTGTACACATGCCCCCATGGAAATATTGCTAGCTACCTTTGAGGTGAATCAGAGGAAGGAAATGATAGAGATGTGAGACATGTGTTGGGAAGAGTATGTTGTACATAAGTGCATTTAGGTCTAGAAAGTGTAGCTTTCTAGTTGTGCATAGACAGTACATGGCAGTGTGATGGGATACATTTGTTGGTACTTACCAGCCTCCACTCCCGGGTATTCCTGTGAGACTCTCTGGATGCAGTATGGCAAGCACCTTCTCCTCCCATTCGGTGAATGTTAGTGGTGGAATGGGAGGGCCACTGCCAGTCCTCTGAGCAAGCTCATGGTTCTTGTTGGCACGCTCTTTCACCCTGGTCTTGATGTCATGCCACCTCTTCCTGATCTCCTTCTGGGTGCACGGGGTGGTCCCTACTGCATTGACTTTGTTGACTATCCTTGCCCACATTTGATTTTTTGTGGCTACTGGTGTCTGTTAGACCATGCTTCCAAACAAATGTGGTTCTACTCTGATTACCTCATCTACCATCACTGACAACTCATTGTCAGTGAATTTGGACATCTTCTTCTGTGACATGGTGTGTGATGTGCAAATGTGGGAACAATGCAGTTGTGAAGGTGGTGGTGGAGATGTGTGTGGTGTGTGTGTGTGGTTGTGATGGTGTGATGTGGGCTGATTTGCCTCTCCTTTGTGCTGTGGGGTTGGGCCCTTCAGTTCTGGAGTTGTGCAAAGGAGTTTGGTCAGGGAAGGTGCTGGTTTTATACTCAGCTATGTGGGTGGGTCAAGATGGAGTATTCATGTCAGGTGTGTTGTGTGGGTTGACCTGGGATTTTTTTTTTTTGTTGCCATGGGAATGTGTCATTGGGGTGTGTTAGGTGTTTTTTGAGGCTGAGCCAGATTAATGACCACACTTGGTAGCTTTGTTGTGTGGTTGCTTTCGACCGCCATTACTCTTCCAGAGCGACCGCGGCGGTCGGAATACAACAGCCCTTCCGCCGGCTCGCCCATTCATCAATGGTTGCGATCGCGGTGGTCAGAAACAACTGATCGTTCCGCTGTCACCGCAATCATATCCTAATTTCACGTGCGGTCAATCCGCTGGCCGTGCGGCGGTTTTGGGTCTTTCCGTATCTACTCCGACCGCCCCGGACGGATTTTCATCTGCTCCGGACGCTCCCGGCGGACTTTCGTGGAATCCGTCTGCCGCGGTCGGATTACTCGGGCGGTTCATCCTAATCTGACCGCTGGTTTTCCCGCGGTACATGCGGACAGTTAATTTCCGCTACCACGGCGGTCGGAATGCTTTTCCGACCGCCATCGTAATCGGCCCCTAAGTGTTGAATATGCGACAAACAGTTCATTCGCATACCAAATAAAAAAACTTATAGCACTGGCCTATGTCCCAGTTACTGACATGGCCGAACATTACAACTTATTAATAGAAAGTCCTTACTACCAGCAACATGAACAAAAATTAAGTCCCCTCCTAGACTATTTTGAAGATACCTGGGTGGGAAGACTCCATAGATCAGGACATAGAAGGCAACCAAAATACCAAATTCCATGGTGGAATGTACACCTTAGCACACTAAACCAAGAGGCAAAAACAAACAATGCTGTTGAAGGTTGGCATAATGCCTACCAAGCAACAACAGGACGAGGCCCACCTACTCTACACAAACTCCTACTCTCCCTCCAAAAAGAACAGAGCTACCAACAACTTAGAATGGAGCAATCTGTAACACAAACCAGGCCTAAATTATCCAAACAAACTAAACAAATGTTTGAATACTTACATCAAGTCAGACTATATCCAACAACAAAAGGCCTAGAATACTTAGAAATAATTGCCAAAAGGCTACTATAAATTAAAAATCCAGTTTAAAATATGTAATCCTTTTCTGTAAAATTATTTAAAATGCATAAATATAATTTTTATATTTTCACAAAATTAATTAATGTGTCTAATATATTTTTATTAAAACAATAAATATATATATAGACATATTAATTAAATATATGAAAATATAAACAACAATAACACTAACTCTCTTAGCATTTCTCTCCCACAATAAATAATTAAAATAACTTAACATTTCCGTAGCTGTAGAAATAAAATCCCAACACTTGTAAAACAATCCAGGTACATCATAATCCAAATAGAACGAAAAAGTACCCCCAAAAAAATGTAAAAATTCAACTGTTCAAAAACTAATCCTCGGTCCGTAAGTCCACAAACGATATACCATAAAAAACCTGAAAAAGTGTTTTAAAAAAAAAAAGAAATGCTCCAAGAGAACCCAAAAAATTAAAGGAAGTGTAAAATAATTTTTAGTTACTTAAACTAATACACACTTCCTTAATCAAAAAAACGCAATCTTCTAGTACCCGCCACTTCTCACGACCAAAACCTGTAAAAAAGACACAAACATTCCCACCCACACAAATATACACATAATATACAACATCACACTGTTACAAACATTATACACACCATATTCCCACATATACTAACATATTTTAAGTTTTCTAAACTAAGCCTCAAAAATTAACGGTACATTTCTCGCTAAAAGCTAACTTACACATAAAAAACGCCACAATTCCAAAAACCTAACACTACACACACTAACTACACCCTAACTACCTTCAAATTAAATTAAAAGTTTAGTTAAAATAAAGAAAATTAATCTTACCTTCCTCCACGCGACGCAGCCCCCAACCGCGAACTTGTCCCCTTCGAAATAACCCAAAACAAACGTGAGTGGTTACAAAATACAAGCACCAAACAAATATGGCTGCTTTAAACAAAATAAATAAATGTATTTTGTTTAAAAATATGTTATTACATTGTAAATAAATTACTAAAATGTTTAATTAAAATACTACAATTTATACGTTATATGTTTAAATTTATTTAACATTTTTCAAACATTGTAAAATTATAATAATAAATATTATTAAACATATAATTATTATAATTCCATATGTTTACAAGTTATATACAAAGTTGTTTAAAAACATGTAATAATTTTATTCAATATTTAGAAAATGTCAAACTTATAAAAAATGTATACAAATTAAACCATGTAATAATTAATATTCATATTTTATATATTAATAATATTAATTAAAATGTATTATTATTTGTTAAAAAAAGTAACAAAGTATAACATTGCAAATGTATTAAAAAATGTGAAAACAGTTATATTATTAAAAACTGAACAGTATATGTAACTAAATAACAAATGTTCACAATACAAGACTAAAATGAACAACTGTTATTAATAATTATATTACTCAAATGTTTCTAAACCAATGTAAAACTACATTATTTTATATTACAAAGTTTACATAACTGTATTAAAAATTTACCAATGTTAAAAACATTTGTTTACATAATTATTACATGTAAAAATATACATATGTACCAAATGTTTTGTGTCTGTAAAATAAATATAATTTGTTATCTATGGGGTCCATTACGATGTCGGGCGGAAGCACAACCGCCGTGCTGTCGGAGGCAAAAACCGCTAGTTACCATCCGCCAGCAACGGCCCACACGCCCGCAAAATTAGGATGTGAAAAGTCAGGCAAACACCGCCCGTAAGCCTGCGGCGCCGCCCGCCATCAAAGTGCACCCGTCTAAGTAGCGGTGCGAGCCAATGGAGACACACCGTCCGACGAAATGACGTACCGCCCGGCGTACAAATTACGATGCCACAACCAAACAGCCCCACCGGCAAAGAGACACCGCACGAGATACCAAGGCGGAAACCCGAATGTTCAGTACGGAGACTAAAAAGGCGGCCCACCCAGAGATGAATCCTGCACTCCAGGCCATCCCCATGCTCTACCTGATGCAACACCTAGGAGTGAACGCGCCACGACGACGCAGGTAGGCAGACACACAACAAGGGTATGCAAACACTGCACACAGTGCAAGGGCGGGAAAACTGTACATGGCCCCCCCAGACACCCCTGTGTGGACAGGACACATCCACCACTATACCCACACATGTCCCACCTGTCAAAAAAAAACAACTCGCAACATCCTGGGCACCCACTAACCGGGACCAGGAAGTGACGTCCCCGTCACAGCACCGCAGCGGCGATGACACAGGTACACATGCGCACAACGCAGAGGCCAACGACAGCGCCATGCATGGGCTGCACACAAACACCACAGGGTCACAACTACACACCCCACACACCAGCCCCACCCTGAAGTCACATGTCACGTGGTCTTCCTGCATCAGTCATGTCCCCAACCGACAACTCACAGTTGTCAACCTGATGCCACACAAGTGTCCCGAACAGGGGAGTAATGTGATGGCAAAATAGGACACACCCTTGTGTGCAAAACATGGCGAAGCACACAGCGGCTGCTACATAACAGCGCAGAATATGGACCTCGTCCGCAAAAGGCACACCAGTCTCATCCAAAAATAGCTATACCATCCTGCTCGCAATATCAAGTCATGAAATGTACAAAATTGAAAAACCCTGCTGCCTGAGAACAGGTGTTTCCAATTACTACACCCACACAGAAGCCCCACACGGGAGAGCAGATAGCACTGAATGGCCTTCCATTCCTACTCTGAAATCACCTTGCAACAATTTATGTAGGAGAATGGAGCCATTGTACCAACAAGAAGCCAAACAGAGCCAATGCAGAGTAAACCGTCCACTGTCAGATAGCGCCCAACATGAAAGAAAGTTAATAACACAAAAAAATTATACCACTCCTCCATGTGGGTCAAATGCAAGTAATCTGGAAGGAGTCAGACACCACTGGCCTTGACCATTCATTGAAGCATGTGGGATGAGGGCCTGTGTCCTCCACCCAAGCTATAACCCAAGTCCTGCCTCCGTACTACCATTCCAGAATTCCCAGCATCGTCGGAGGTTGCACTCTGCTGACTGCACAGGCAGCCGGAGCACGCCATCACATCACCCTGTAGCAAAATGGCTGTTGCACCACTGCTTCCCAACTACGCCGGACAGATGCAGCTGTACATTGAGAGCTTGCTACACATAGTGGGCTGTGAAAATCTGGCTATGCTGAACGTAAGTTACCGAGTAACTTACCGCATTGCAATGTTCAGCTGCGTCATCCCCGTTTTCTACTGTCGGAGGTGTCCGTTCCACTGTCCTGTGGATTTATGTCTCTCCAACCCGGCATGTCCAAAGGCAGACTTGGTACACTTGTTTGCATCCCTGGACGCCCACGACAGGATCTGTTCAGTGTATGGCGGCATGGCGTATGTGGCTGCAATCGGACACACACTGCAATGGGACCAGTGTGCCTCCACACAACGTATTCTGGATCACAGTTTCATCGAATGTCATCCAACATGTCCCATCAGGCTTCTACAAGGGACAACTTACGATGAACACGTTGCTAGCCACCATCCGCTTCATTGGATGGCATCCATGTTTACCACCAATGCCATGGATGCCCTGCTGGAAGGTATCGCATACCTGACAACTTGTCAATTCATCGGTCCCTGACTCAATACCCCCAATTGAACAATGATGTTCAACACCGTTCCTATGCTTGGCTTTCGCACGGAGTGGGCAGTTAGCTGTACAACAACTATACCATACAATCTGCAACAAACACCTCACCATCAACTCCACTTCCAGGACATGCACTCTGTTCCTCACCATATCCCGTGTCTCTGCATGAACAGGGGGAGGCAGAGGTATGGGACTTGTGTACAGTAATCACATGGCCAATACTGCACGAACAACTATTCCATAATATGTATTCTGCGCACCTGAACACATGCACCTGTCAGTGCACACTTATCTGTCTGCTGTATTCCGTGAGAACTGTCACCTCACCATCGTCTGTACTTCCGTGCCCGGACTTTTACATGGATAACAAATGCAACCCCCTACAACATGGCCCTAGTTATTGTGTCATGTTCAGTAGCCACCACATTGCAACAACTAGTGAGACGCTGCTGCATGCATGTAGGCTCATACTCTGATGTCACCTCTGACGCTGGTGTGTCGGAGTTACTATTGTAGTAAACCTGTACCATGGAACTGAGATGTACTGTGCCTATGATGTCAAGCTGTCTGGTAGGCAAAATGAATACTGTCTGTGTCAAAGTCTACAGCTCCTCAGTAATTAGCAAATGTACTTTAGCATAGCAAGGGCAAGGCAGTTGTAACTCTGAAGCCTTCATTCCACAGTCAACAACTAATCACATCTACCCGTACCCCCTTTTGTATGTGTAATCATGCTAAGTATATCCTCCACATGCATTTTGCTGCCAGTAGTGTCCACTATACTGCATCACAGAGGAAGTATGTCCAAATACATGCCTTGAAGCAAATATGTGACTCGGTAGAATTATTTTACGAAGACAAGTACGAATGAGAGAGGATGAGAGTGTGTGAAGTACACGAGAGTCGTGAGATGACCATGTAGTCTAGTGTCATTGGATGTCAATGCATATGAGTTGCCGCAACAGTGGACCTAGTGAAATACTACAGCTCGTGGGCCTGGACTTGTCAGACTCTGACGTGGCCCAACAGATCATCACATTAACACACACTGCACACTGTGCAACATACAACACACACATGTGAACACATTCGCAGACCTGAACACAGATACAAACATCCACCATGGGCCTGGGTAACACGTGTGTAGTCGACATTGCCAGAGCGCACACACACACACCAACACTACCCCAAAGTCACACCACTCACACCACACACACCTACACCTCCCAAATGCACACATTGAAAGTAAGCCATGTGCCCAGGCCCAATGTTCATCACAAGACTAACATACACCTACACTGCTGGCCACACAGCAAGTAAGCTCACACATACCCGCATACTCTGCACATGCTACCTGTCATCCTGTGGCTAGATACATTCTCCCTGAAATACCACCAAATACATGCAGACAATCCGTGTCACAAAAATACTTATTCATCACACACACAAGTAGCAGAGTCTGAAAGAAGTGAAGTCCCTGCCACGTGTAGAACACATTGGAATGTGAGACCAGACATTGCAATTGTTGAGGTACCATACACGGCATGTGCCTCACTTAACCATGCACACACAGCAACAACTGCAATAAGCAACTACACAGACACAACCGACTACAGGAACAACAGCATCCAGTCACAGATTACATAGACATGTGGCAAAATTGATCAACACCAGGGACAGTGGCCTGTCCGATGTGCAGAGTAGTGACACGAAAAGCTGCATATGCAATGTGTGTGAGTGTACCCTGACATGGCCACCAACACTGCCATGGCAGTCACAATAGCCATCACAGCCACCACTGTGTCACAGGTAGATGTGTGAGTGTGCCTAACATTCAAACAGGATGCCAGTTCGACTCGGTGCTGTCTGTGTGCTACGGGACAGTTGGAGGTCCGCCCCTGAGAGAGAAGCACAACTGTGGAAGACACACATGTGGCATGTGAAGTGGGAGTTACGCTTGGCCCAGGTGGGTGGGTGGCACGGGTAGGTGCACACATGCATTGTTGAAACAGACTGTGTGGGGAGGATTCCGGAGGGCTAGATTTCCACTGTGTTGGGTATTTGGAAAGCCCTCCTGTCTGGGGATGAATGTGAACTCGTGTGGGCACAACAGGCGGGCACACGATCAATGCTGCATCAGGTGTAGATGTTAGCCCTCCCTCTGGGGACATGCTGGATACTGCTGTGCGTCTGCCAGGCCCTTGCCAAGGCACTCACATCCCCTGTCCACCAGGTGTACCCCCTACATTGTCCGCCTGCACAGGCTACCCAGGGCACGGGATGGCAGTGGAGCTTGGTGGGTGGGAGGTCATGGCGCCCTTCTCCTGGTCACATCTTGCAGGCATCACATTCTCACTCTTTGGCCTCTCTGGGGCGAGATCGGAGCTGCTTGTGCATGCGCTGGCTTCTCCGATGCAATCGCATATAAGGGGTGAGCGAGGGGAGGCAATGAGTCTGACGGTGCAAGCCACCTTCCGTGATGTCACTTCCTGTCATGACGTCAGCGTCCCCCAACTTCTTATTTTAGGACTCGTGCCCTGCTGTTGTCAGATGTGCCACTGCCCAGGGGGGTGGAGAAAGGGTCAGGAATGTCAGCCTGATATTGGCCCAGTTGAAGGCCCACCTTGACTGGGGGGGACAACCATTGGACAGTCTGGTGTAGCCCACCCACGCGTACATGTGATCCCTCCATGAACTATGTCACCTGCGGCAAAGTGATGTCATGGGCAATGACGTTATTGAGGAGAGCTGTCTGCCCCACTCAGAGATGCCGCACAAGCTCAACAGACCCAGCACTGAGGGCAGAAGGGGTCACATGTGCAGGGGCAGCTGTGCCTGGTGTGAAGGAAACTCTACCCTTCATCCCTGTGCCGACACGTGTTGCACCAGTGAAAGTAGATGGGAGGGCGGGCATTGGCCTCCGCGTGGCTGAAGAGGAGCCAGAGTCCACGTCCCCTGTGTTAGCAAACATGGATGCATCACCTCTATCCTCAGCTGACTCAGAAATTGCCGTCTCGGCCTGTGATTCATCCAGCACACGTCTGGCCCCTCCGAGGCGCTGGTCACATCTGTCTCACTCAGCACCTGTGCAGCTGCTACATCCGATGCCACACCACTGTTGACCATCCCCTGTCCCTCAGCACCCACGGGAGATGCCACATGAGAGAGAGCGAGTTGGCCTCACTCATCTGGCATCAAGTAAACAGACATGTGCAAGGGAAGCAGCACAGAACATCCCCAAATCCACATGTTGCACGATACCTGTGCAATTGCATACAGCCACCACAATCAACACGTAATAGCTGGCATACAGTAAATGAAGCCACTAATAAGTGGCACATGTGTTGTGCACATAGCACTACACCCGGCCTGTGTCACCCTGCGACCATAGCCACAAATCGCGGTGTGAACACCCACTGTCCTGATGGTGGCAAGGATGACCACTACGTAATTAGGCCAAAGACTTACCTGCATGGAGCAGAATGGGAAACCACTCACACAGACTGCAACATGACAGGCCACAATGGCCATGAGCCCATGCCATCCACCTGTCGTTCACACGAGCACAACTGCTGTTGCACAGTGTGCCGGATGTGTAAGTACCAGAGATATGAGGTGAGGCATCGCACACATATGACCGAACGAAATCAGAGTAGGCACAGTGCCTCAAACATACATGTGAATTGCCACTCCAGCCTACTACAGGTTGTTCCTGAGGGCTACGACTCTGAGTGCATTGAGAATGCAGAGTGCTCAAATTACATCTTGAGCCTCAGGAATAGCATATGCATGTCAGATGCACACAGCACAGAGTACACTTACAACCCACTGCATCACACAACAAACATCACATTACCCAGATTATGGGTAGGCTGTGGACACATGCTGCCTCTCACAGCAAAAGACACCATCCCACAATACTGTACACTTGCTTGCTGCTGATGCCCCTACAAACATGCATCCGGCACAGGCTGTGTGACTGTCAAGATGCAGACCATTACTGGTGAAATGCAGCGCCGTGCTGACCTGACAATACGAGGGGGCATCCCCCGATTCGTTATCGCCACGTAGTAGCTCATCCGGCAGATGACGTCACACCCTTTGTGGAATTTGCGGTCACACATACACAGAGGCATCAACTTGGATGCAATGGCTCATCACAAGCCCTTGGGCTGGAAGACTTCAAACTGCAGGGATGGTACACAAGAGCCTTGGAATATCACTCATACACTTCTCAACATCACCCACATCCACCAATCACAGTGGCATGCTGCTGACCCATCCCAAATACTCAGAGATGTGCAACAGAGCCAGGAAGTAATCGGACATGGCCTAACAGCATGTGTACACCACACGTGAATGCATGCTGCTGGGAGTGTGTACACAGTACCTGTCCATCCCATTCACATGCAGGTTGCCAGCACATTGAGCAATGTGTAGTCTGCCCACATCTACTGTCCATTGTCAGGTGGACCAACACATAGATCACAAGGCAACACATCTTTGTGGGTGGACTCACTGTGTCCAACACTGCGCAGCCCTCAATGTACTCGCCCTGTGAATGGCTCACCCCGCAATGGAGGTCACATTCAGTGCCACTATCTCTCACACACATCCCTATCACAAGGCATGGTGTGTCCAATCGACAGGGCTGAGTTTGCGCATTTCAGGAGAGTCCTGAACAAAAGACACATGTAACCCACTGTACAGTCAGTGTTGTCTCCTTCTAGGATTGTGCGGTCAATGTGCAGCCCAGGTCTGCTGCGACTGAGAAGGCCAGCAGGGACCCAGCCAGCCATTCACACAAGCAATGACTGCCCTGAGTCCTGCATTGCCAAGTGGCTGCGTGACTGGATGTGTGACATGGAAATGCCATGTACCACCACTCATGAGGGACATGCATGGGAAAGCGCCAGAGAGCCTACATACCCCTTACACCTGTAGTTAGCATGGTAAGCAGTGCATGTTGGAACCCCACAGGCTCAGAATCATAGTGCTGCAGATCAACGACATGTGTGTCCCCCACATGCACTCCCACACACACTGTAGTTGTCTTACACACACAACTTTTGCTATAAATAGCCTTGGGCAGTGTGCGTGGAGCTCGGAATCCATGATCTCCAGCTCCTCGCAGGTGAGTGGACCTAGACATATCTTCAGAGTCGTCGACATGTAGGTGGACATGTGGCAGCAGCGGCAGGTGTTGTTGAGGGATGCCAGGCAGCAGTCCCTGGAAGCTGTGGTAATGCCGGTCTCCCTCCCACACTCATATAGCCCCCTGGGGCTGTTCCAGTGGGTCCAAGCTGCTGCAATTGGTGTACCATGTCTGCCTACTTCAAATGCACACAATGACCTGCACCGAGCTGTCCCGGTACGCTTACCTCTATCGTCGAACACGCAGGATGCAGTCGCGAGGGCCATTGGAGTTGGCCTCAAGGTCCTGGTACATGGCGGGTACAGTCCGCTGGTGCCATGTGGAATCCACAGTTGAATGTGCGCCATGCATTTGCAGGTGTGGCCATGATTTGTGTGTGGGAGCATGTCCACACTGGACAGGGCCACTTCATGCTGTGTGCATAGGCATTGACGGCCAGTGCTCAGCCTCCACATGTCTGTTGGCACATCATCATGTACACATTAGCATGGGAGCATGGGATGTGCATATGCACACACATGCCATATTTCTCAATGTACATCTCCCACTTGGCACGTGCAACGTTACGTGTCACTTGTGATGTGTGTTTGCATTCACACAGCTGTGTTGTCATGGAGTTGTCAATGTGTACACCTGTCAATGTGTGTTGGAGGTGTGATACATACAGTGCTGTACATTGGGTGAACTAGGGACATCATTGACTGTCTCATATCCCATTGTGCAACAGGACCCACTTGTTTTGGCCGCTCAGCCTGTGTACATTGTGTTGTTGGTGTGTGCCATACTCACCCAGCCTCGGAAGCTGTGTCTGGCACAGCAGCTAGGTATATTGCCGTGGTGTTGTCGCTTCCCACCTATGCAGTCTGAAACCATCATGATGCCTTTCAAGCTATTAGGGCCTAAATCCCCATGTGCATGCTCATAGCAATGGTTTGTGTCAGTAGCCATTGCTATTGGTAAGGGGACCTGTGTAAGAGTATTGTAGCTGTGCTGTCCCTACTTGTCAGCTGTTCTGTGATTCTATTGCTTTGTCAGTAATTTTAGTTATGTGTATGTGAAAGTGCCATGTGCTGTGTTGCATTGACATGTGTCCACTTCCATCTGTCCTAGGAGGAGACCAAACATACATCGCCCCTACCAATTGCTGTCAGACATGGAGGATGTGGAGGTCATTCGTAAATTCCGGCTGGACCAACCCACCCTGCATCACCTATGTGCCATGTTGGAACCCCACCTTCGTCCTCGCAGGGTGTATCCAACAGCATTCACCCCCACGGCTAAGGTGATGGCTGCACTGCATTTTTTCGCTACCGGATCTTTCCAACACACGGTAGGCAGTGGAGGTGGAATGTCCCAACCCATGTTCAGCATGGTGCTACGGGATGTCCTGTCAGCTATGATGCTGTACAGGAACCGGTACATCCGATTCCCCAGGGCTCGTGATTTGGCGGCAGTGAAGGGTGCTTTCTATGCCCTTGGAGGCATCCCCCACGTTGTTGGTGCAATTGATTGCACCCATGTTGGCCTTGTTGCACCACAGGTCATGGAGCACATCTATAGGAACCGGAAACATTTCCACTCCCTGAATGTGCAAGTGGTGTGCCTGGCGGACATGATCATCACACACGTGTGTGCGATGTTTCCCGGTTCCACCCATGACTCGCACATCATGCGCCACAGCATCCTCCCACGAATGATGTCCAATCTTCAACCGGACCGTGCATGGATTGTTGGTGAGTATGCATACTCGTGTAGCGTGCTGGGTGTGACATGCTGTCTTGTATCCTGTTGGAATTGCAACGATTCTCTGTGTTTCTCACACCCAGGTGACTCTGCATATCCTAACGGGCCTTGGCTGCTGAGCCCACTACGTAATCCCAGGACACCAGCTGATGTCAGATACAATGAGGCACATGGGAGGACCAGACGTGTGGTGGAGCGGACTTTTGGACTCCTGAAGTCCAGATTCAGATGCCTGGACCGCACCGGGGGTGCACTGGCATACTCCCACAGAAGGTGTGCCAGATAGTTGTGGCATGCTGCATGCTGCACAATCTCGCTATTCGCAGGCAGATCCCCCTGATAGTGGATGACGGTGATCAGCCAGGGCCCCCGCCTGCAGACCAGGCCGTGTCCAGTGACGAGGACAGTGGAGAGGAGGAAGCAGTGAATGAGCGTCAGCAGCTCATCGCCCGCTACTTCACTTGACGGTGAGTGACCATGTACATCGGCTGATGTTGCTGTAGTTGTGTAGGTGTATGTGTGCATTGTCACGGCGGCCTATTGTTCACTGAGTGCTGTGTGGCAATGGTCCATGTCCAGGGTAGTATGCCACTGACAGTGGCTGTGGCATTGTGCCCTGTTGCTCTGTGAGATGTGTGTACATTGCTTGAACTTGATGACAAGTACTGTGTGATGAGTGTGTGACACACACATTCAATGGACTCTTGTTCTGTTTTTCACCCCTAGGTCCCTACAGCCTCTCCTGGCCTATCGACATACCACACTCCTGATGCATTTCTGATCATGGTGACAGTTGCACATCCTTGATTAAACACAGAACAGATACAACAGAATGTGATCCAGGTGTATTTATTTTGAGCAGTGACATGTGATTGTGGGCAAGGTGATGACAAAAGTGGTGCATGCTGGAACAATGAGTTGACGGACATGTCCGTGTGATGGTCAAGGTGTACCCATGTTGTTCTGGGTCCACAGTCCGACAGACACATGCCATTCACATGGCAGTGTGGGGTAGGATAGTAGTCCAAGTGAATGCAGTAGATGGCCACCGTGGCTGGCTGTCTCACTGGCGTTTGGAGCGTGCAAAGTCATCTCTGGACACCTGTTTCCTCTTCGGACGACCCCTTCCACGTTTGAGAGGGGGGTTGTGTTTGTGGGCTGCTGGTGGTGGCTGAGGATTGCCCACTCGCTGTGGACGCAGGGGAACTGGATGTTGCACGGACCTGCGCCCCAGCAGGTGGTGGCGGAGGTGGTGTGGTTGGCCTTGATTGGGCCCTCACCGCCACCACTAGCTGGCCCATGAGGTCGATAAGTTTGCCCATACGGGTCACGAATTGGCCCATATGGGCGTCCATGGACCTCAAATCCCCAAGGACTTCCCGCGTATCGGCAGATGACCGGGCCCATTGTCCCTGGGCCTCTTCATAGGCCCCAAGGACTCTGGCGATTTGCGGCAGGGCTTGGCTCCCAGGCTCTGATGGCGTTGGCCTGACCCTGCTCCTCCCACCTGAACTGCTGCCACCGACCTGCCCACTCGCCACAGTGGTCACCCGGGGCCTCGTTGTGGCTCCCAGGGTCGATGTCGACGTGCGTGCAGCCCCTTGCGCAGGGTGAGTGGTCAGGGAGGCCCTGGTGGTGGTGGTGGTGGGGGTTGCGGCGGTGGTGGTGGCCGCAATGACCGTGGCAGCAGGGGCCTGGGACTGGTCACCAGCCCTGGGAGATGGGTTGGTGGGTAGGAGGGGTCCTGGGGAGCGTTTGAGCCCTGCCACACCAGATGTGCCTGGTCGGGAGTCCTCGTCCGAAGAGGTGTCCAGGTCTTCCACATCCGTGAGTCCGGGTGGAGGGCTTGTGGACTGGCTGTGATGGCTGCTGTCTCCCTCTCCAGCATCATGCTGTTCGTCACCTGTGGGGCGGAGACGAAAGGTTATTGTGTTGCACCTTGCAAGGTTTGTGTTAGATGTCTGACATTCACAGTTGGTGCACAGTTGTGCACTGATTTCCCAGATGCGTGTGTATGGCTCTACAATGTGTGTGCGTGATCAAGGCAATGGAATAGTGTGATGGGTGCACATGGCATGGGACGGATTTGGATCGCCAATCGGTGTGTGTTGCATTACCCCTACATTTTGTGGCTTTGGTGGAAACGGGGTACAGCCCCATCAACGCTTTTGAGGTGAAATATGGTTTTGGGGTTCAAATGAAACGCTTAGAAACGCAGATGGCAAAAGGGTACAGACCCATCAACGCTTTTGAGGTGAAATATGGTTTTGGGGTTCAAATGAAATGCTTAGAAACGCAGATGGCAAAAGGGAACAGCCCCATCAACGCTTTTGAGGTGAAATATGGTTTTGGGGTTCAAATGAAACGCTTAGAAACGCAGATGGCAAAGGGGTACAGACCCATCAACGCTTTTGAGGTGAAATATGGTTTTGGGGTTCAAATGAAACGCTTGGAAACGCAGATGGCAAAAGGGTACAGACCCATCAACGCTTTTGAGGTGAAATATGGTTTTGGGGTACATACTGTGACATATGGGTGCAGGAGGGGACATGTGTTTTGGCCACACGACACTGCAGAGACAAAGGTGTGTGTATGTCTGACATACCAAGCATATCTGCTCACTGTTATCATTTAGGGACATTACACTGCAAGCATTGTAGTGAGTGAGTAATGGTTGTGTGCCACACAACGTATTGCAGATGGGACAATTCCTTGGTGTGCGTGCTACCCTCAGCCATGTGCAGTAATGCAGTGCTCTTGGGGTGTTGACTATATTAGGTATGTTGTAAATCACAGTGTGACGTGCGCTTCAGACACTACAGACACATTATTGGTCATCGGCAGGAATCTTTGCTGAACTACTGTATATGGGACAACTGATTAGATGATATACCTTTCATGACACTGGGGCTAAAAAGATGTGATGGATGAGATATTCAATGTGCATTGTGTAGCTGTGTGGTTCATGGGTCCAGTGGTGTATGTGACATTACTGTGGTTCCACTCTGTTACATTGAGACAAGATAGACTTACATGGGTGATGTTGTACGATGTCAACGGAACAACCAGACACGACTACATGGACAAGACTTCGATGGTGTTGCTGATGTGTGTGATGACTGGCACAGTGCACGGCATGTGGGTCAGTACTCCAGTGAAACTTGTGCATGCAGACGTGACTCCTTACGTGTTAGTGTATTTGAGATGGCTCATGTGGGCTATGACTCTGTAATTCATGTCCGTGTGCACATTAGTCACATGATTATGACAGGGAGCAGTGCTACCTGTTCCTCTGCTACGTGACATGTCCCAAATGTTAGTCGTAGTACAGTCCTCATGCTTACAGACACCCCGCCCTGTACAGTAGTCTACCTACTTGTTGGTTTGGAGGGAGCAATGCAATGGCTGTCACATGGTTATGAGAGGGAGGGGTGCTCCATCTTGCTGGTCTGTGGGAGTGGGGGCCGTGTTGTGAGTTGTGGTGAAGGCTTACCACCCACAGACACCCCTCCATGTAGGGAAACATATCTGGCTGTCGGTGGAGTTGTGCACTGCAATGGCTGACACATGGGTGTGGGGAGTGCTCCATCTTTCTGCGCTGTAGGACTAGGGGCCTGGTGGGGGTTGTACTTCTGCAGTCCCCCCTCCGATACGCGGAGTTTGTGGTAAGGCTACTTACCTGTTACTTGTTGGTTAGTGCAGCTATGGCTGACACATGAGTGTGGGTGTGGGGAGTGCTCCTTCCGGCGCATCTGGGGTACAAGGGGACCTGGTGGGAGTTGTGGTGCTGGCTGACTGTACACATGCCCCATGGTTTTGTTTGTTGGTACCTTTGGGCTGAGTGTGTGGGAGTGCCTGTTGCAGGTGTGAGAGATGTCTTGTGTATTGTGTACTGGACATGGGGGTGTTTGGCCCTCGGTGCTATGGCATTCTGGTAGTGCATGACAGTACATAGCGGTGTGCTGGTATACATTTGTTTGTACTTACCAGCCTCCACTCCCCCTGGTATTCCGGTGAGACTCTCCGGATGCAGAATGCCTCGCACCTTCTCCTCCCACGCCTTGAAGGTCTTGAATAGCGCGGGATTTCCGCCGCCAGTCCTGTCAGCCAGCTCACGATTCTTGGCCTCCTTCTTCCTGACCACGCTTTTCAGGTCGTGCCACCTCTTTGTGATTTCACCCCGGTTGCGTGGCACGTTCCCAACTGCATTCACCTGGTCTACGATCCTGCTCCACATTCTGTTTCTGGTGGCTACTGGTGTCTGTTGGACCTGGTTCCCATAGATTTGTGGGTGCACCTTGATGATCTCATCGACCATGACCGTCAACTCAGTGGCAGTGTACTTTGGCATTCTTTGTGTTGCCATGGTGTGTGGTTTGCTATTTGTGGGGCTGGTGTGGTGGTTGTGTGGTGTGTGGTGTGTGATGTGCAGGGGGTTTGTGGTGCCGTTGTTTCAGTGGTGATGGTGGTGGTAGTGGTGGTGTTGAGTGTGATGTGTGCGTGCGTGTGGTGTGCTGCTTTCCTTTGTGTCTCTTTGGGTTGTCTGATGGCTGCTTCGCTTTGTCGTAGTGCAAGGGATTGTGGTCTGTGAAGAGGCTGCTATGTGGGTGTGTCATGATGGGCTGTCGTTTTCAGGTGTGTTGTGTCTGTTGTCCTGGGATTTGTACTTTTTTAGTTTTGGCAGGGGGCATGTGTCTTTGGGATGTGTTCTGTGTTTGGGTATTTTGGCGTAGTTTGCTGTGTGGACTTGTTGGCCATGTTGTGTGTATTTCTTTGTTCCGCAAATGATTTCTGGGCACGGATGTGGCCGCCAGGCCTTCCGCCGTGTCAGTTATTCATCGCTGTTGTTAACCGTGGCGGGCAGGGAATATGTGGATTTTCCGCGCTCATGTCGGGGAGATCATAATTTCACGGTCGTTGTCTCGGTCGTCAGAGCGGGCGGATTTGGCTTTTCGGGTGGGATTGCGTCCGTGGCGGACGGTTAATCTTCTACTCGGACATGGACGGGCGTAATTTTGTGTGTTTTTACTGCCGCGGGCGGAGGTTGCTTCGCGACTTCATAATTGCTCGGTCGGTATTCCCATGGTGCAGGCGGGCGGTTTTCTCATGCTATCGTAGATGGCGGATTTTTTAACGCCGGTTATCGTAATGGGCCCCTATATGTCTTGATTTATATTATATGCACTAAATAAAATAAAAAAAATGTGTTGGTTACAAAATAATTTACAATAAATAAACATCAATAAAAAAATGAAATGTCTATTTATTTGTGAATCAATTTATTAAAGTGGTATTTAATGTTAGAAATTATGTTTTTATGAAATATACTATATTAAATAATATGTTTTAATTAACTATATATATAATGTTATTTATTATCATTTTTAACTATGTTATAATTAAAATACATTACAACTACCTACTATATAAATTTTTTAACCTTACAAATGAATACATATATATATATATATATATATTAATTACTATTCCCACTACAGTTAATATTAAATCAGGGTAGATGTTGGACACTTAACTTAAATAATTTACTATTCCCACTCCAGTTAGTATTAAGTCAGGGTAGGTGCTGGACACTAAACTTAATTAATTTACTATTCCCACTCCAGTTAGCATTAAGTCAGGGTAGGAGCTGGACACTAAACTTAATTAATTTACTATTCCCACTCCAGTTAGCATTAAGTCAGGGTAGGTGCTGGACACTAAACTTAATTAAGTTACTATTCCCACTCCAGTCAGTATTAAGTCAGGGTAGTTGCTTGACACTAAACTTAATTAATTTACTCTTTCCAATCCAGTTAGCATTAAGTCAGGGTAGGTGCTGGACAGTAAACTTAATTAATTTACTATGTCCAAACCATTTAGCATTAAGTCAGGGTAGATGCTGGACAGTAAACTTAATTAATTTACTATTCCCACTCCAATTAGCATTAAGTCAAGGTAGGTGCTGGACACTAAACTTAATTAATTTACTATTCCCACTCCAGTTAGTATTAAGTCAGGGTAGTTACTTGACACTAAACTTAATTAATTTACTATTTCCACTCTAATTTTTATTAAGTCTGGGTAGGTGCTGGACACAAAACTTAATTAATTAAATATTCCCACTCCAATTAGCATTAAATAAAGGTAGGTGCTGGACAGTAAACTTAATTAATTTACTATGTCCAAACCAGTTAGCATTAAGTCAGGGTAGGAGCTGGACACTAAACTTAATTAATTTACTATGTCCAAACCAGTTAGCATTAAGTCAGGGTAGATGCTGGACAGTAAACTTAATTAATTTACTATTCCCACTCCAGTTAGCATTAAGTCAAGGTAGGTGCTGGACACTAAACTTAATTAATTTACTAGTCCCACTCCAGTTAGCATTAAGTCAGGGTAGGTGCTGGACACTAAACTTAATTAATTTACTATTCCCACTCCAGTTAGTATTAAGTCAGGGTAGTTGCTTGACACTAAACTTAATTTATTATTTCCACTCTATTTTTTATTAAGTCTGGGTAGGTGCTGGACACTAAACTTAATTAATGTACTATTCCCACTCCAGTTAGCATTAAGTCAGGGTAGGTGCTGGAATTAATTTACTATGTCCAACCCATTTAGCATTAAGTCAGGGTAGATGCTGGACAGTAAACTTAATTAATTTACTATTCCCACTCCAATTAGCATTAAGTCAAGGTAGGTGCTGGACACTAAACTTAATTAATTTACTATTCCCACTCCAGTTAGTATTAAGTCAGGGTAGTCGCTTGACACTAAACTTAATTAATTTAATATTTCCACTCTAATTTTTATTAAGTCTGGGTAGGTGCTGGACACAAAACTTAATTAATTAAATATTCCCACTCCAATTAGCATTAAATAAAGGTAGGTGCTGGACACTAAACTTAATTAATTTACTATTACCAAACCAGTTAGCATTAAGTCAGGGTAGATGCTGGACAGTAAACTTAATTCATTTGCTATTCCCACTCCAGTTAGCATTAAGTCAGGGTAGTTGCTTGACACTAAACTTAATTTATTATTTCCACTCTATTTTTTATTAAGTCTGGGTAGGTGCTGGACACTAAACTTAATTAATTTACTATTCCCACTCCAGTTAGCATTAAGTCAGGGTAGGTGCTGCTTAATTAATTTACTATTCCCAAACGAGTTAGCATTAAGTCAAGGTAGATGCTGGACCGTAAACGTAATTAATTTACTATTCCCACTCCAGTTAGCATTAAGTCAGGGTAGGTGCTGGAAACTAAACTTAATTAATTTACTATTCCCACTCCAGTTAGCATTAAGTCAGGGTAGGTTCAGGACACTAAACTTAATTAATTTACTATTCCCACTCCAGTTAGCATTAAGTCAGGGTAGGTGCTGGACACTAAACTTAATTAATTTACTATTCCCACTCCAGTTAGTATTAAGTCAGGGTAGTTGCTTGACACTAAACTTAATTAATTTACTATTTCCACTCTAATTTTTATTAAGTCTGGTTAGGTGCTGGACACTAAACTTAATTAATTGACTATTCCCACTCCAGTTAACATTAGGTCAGGGTAGGTGCTGGACACTAAACTTTAATAATTTACTATTCCCACTCCAGTTAGCATTAATTCTGGGTAGCTGCTGGACACTAAACTTAATTAATTTAGTATTCCCACTCAAATTACTATAAAGTCAAAGCAGCCATACACTAAACATATCTAATTTACTTCTCTCAATACAAATAATATAATATCACTAACGATACTCTACATTAAAATTGTATTATTTATTATTTCATATAATAATTTTTACACTATATATTTAAAAATTTTAAAATATTTGTAAACATATAAAATTGATATAATTATATTTAAAATATTCATTTAAATAATATTTATTACTAAAGATTATAATTCACATATAAATAATATTTCATCTACATAGTATACTTAATTAAAAATAATATTTTTAATTAATTAATAAATATATACATTTTAAAAATAATTGTTTTATACATATTTATACAAATGTATAAAGAATTCATGCAAATATAATAATTAATACATTTAAATTATAAAATTACATAATTTTTCCTTTTAATATTTAAGTATTAATAATAAAGCAATAATTTGATTAATTCTTTAATTAAAAATATACACTAACACATAATATTTATTAATTATTTATAATTTATATTTAAAATATTTAATTTTATAAATATTTAAACAATATTTGTAAAAAACTCCCAACCTTATACCCTATAAACCCAACTTTCAAATCATAAAACACTAATTTCTAAATTCAAAAATAAATTTTCAAAATTTTAATTTTAAATTTCTAATTTATTAAATATTTAATTCAATTAAACACTCCCCACACTTAGCCCCTATTAACCCAACATCCCACTCCTAAAAAAATAATTTCTAAATACAATTTTTTTTTTCTAAATTATACATTTAAATTTAAAATTTCTTAAAAATTTAAATCAATTATTTTAAAACACTCCCCACCCTTATCCCCTATTAACCCAACATCCCGCTACTAAAAAATATTATACAAATTTTAATTTTTATAACATTAACTAACTATTATTATACACAAAACAAACATTAAATATATTAAAATAAAGTACAATAACGATATTTTAACATAACGATATTTTTACAGTCGATATTACCAACTTCAATATTTTTTACAACACTTAAAATCGATATTTTTAACATCGATATACATTACATCGATATTTAATAATGTCGATATAATAAACTCGATATTAGTGTATGTCGATATTAAAATTTCGATATGTCTACTTACCGTTTGCTCAAAAAGGATATAACCAGAGTCTTGGTAGTTCGGTTGCACGACAGCGGCCGACAAGGCTCTCCCCCAATGTCAGATGCAGACGGGGGACACCACAGTAACTCTCAGTCTCCCCCGGATTTCCCCCCTCCATCTCACATTTCAGCAGCCCCCACCGCCACCTCCTCCTGATGATCCCTCATATGTCCTTGCCTCCTGTCTCGTGGGGACTTGCTGCTCACCGTGCACCAGCATTCGAGCCACTCACAGACCTCCTCTGGAGTGCTGAAGTGCCAGATCATCCCCCCCAGCCATAACTCGAAGCCCTGCTGGAAAGAGCATCATGAATATAACTTCCTTGCTACAGAGCTCCCATCTTACTGCGTCAAATGTGTGTTGCTGGCGTTGGACTTGTAGTGTAAAATACTGGAAAAAAGGATCACTGTATCTTCATGGCGGAGGTCTCCATGGGAGCGCGCTGACTGCAATATAGCATCCCTATCCAGATAGTTTAAAATCCTTGCTATAATCGTTCTGGTAGGTGCCCCCGGCTCCGGTCTGGGGAGCGGAGCTCTGTGCACACGCTCAATCGTAAAGAAAGTAGAGAGGCACTTCGGCCGGAGGTGATTAAGTATTAAGTCTTCCAGGAAGAGGTCCACACTTGGCCCCTCAGGGACCCCAACCACTCTAATGTTATTCCTACGTGCCCAAACCTCCTGGTCCTCCAGCTTGGCCGCCATGGCCTCCTGCTGCTTTGTGAGGCACTGCACTTGGTCTTCAAGGTGCTTCGAGGAAGACTGCAACTAAGCCAACTTTGCCTCGGCCGCAGATACTTTGTCTGAGACTTTATGGAAATCTGCACGAAGATGAATCACCCCCAGTGTCACAGCATCCTATTTGGCTCAATGGTCCCCTTCAGGTCTGTGATGGCCACCATTAATGCACTGAGCGACGGCTCTGCTGCCTCCTCTCGCTCCGACTGCTGTCTTGATGCCCCCACACTCTGCCTCGGCAAGGCGTACTTTTCCGTTTTATTAGTCTGGGCCCCCGCCTGCCCCTTAGGCTTCATCTTGGATTTGTGGTACCCCGGGGGCAAATCCTGCAGTGGGTACCCAATGTATCGTGACAGCGTCTCACATGGCACATACAAGCTCCCTCCACTGCAGCACTGTAGGTAATAGTGTCTTTCCACAGGCACTCCACACCACTCCACTGACATTGCCGGCCTCACTTGGAGACAGGGGGAGACAAGGCAGAGTCAGGAAAAAGGGGCCACCACCCTTTTATTAGTTCTACCACTGGAATACAGGCATCAGATGGGGCAAGGTGATCACAGTCCCCCTTTGCCAGCTCCCCTAAGGGATCAGTCAGGGCATATGAATATCTGCAGCTCCAGCCCTTGGCCCGCTATCTCAGCAGAGCATGGCCTAGTAGATACATGCGAGGGGGGGAGGAGGGGAAGGAGCCAGCACTGCCCCTCTACCCCTTCAGGCCGCCCAAGTCAACAGGCATCCCAACCGGGGTACAGCACCTCCTCTCTCCCTCCCTCATGGCCACGCCTGGGCCCTCTCAGCCAGGCCCCTCCTCGTTTCTATGTAGTTTGGTCCAGGGGCCCCCACTCAGTGTCTCTCTGCGCTTCCTTGGGTGAAGTTCTCAGTTCATCGGCTGCCCATTCGGGCACCAATTCTCCTTGCATTCACAGAGATAGACTGAGGCCTCTCCTCTTGAACACCGCCGCTGCGGTCCCGCAACCAAACCCCGCCTCGCCTCATCTCCCCACTCGGAGCATCATGGCAGCTCCCCAGCCTGCAAGTTCTGGCATTCCTGCCACCATGCAGGGTCTCTCCCTCTCCGCTCCTCACCTCCAGGGCCCGGAGTGCTGCAGCAGATCTCAACAACATCGGCCCATCAGCCGCCCAGGCCGGAGCCAGCATCGCCTTGGCCCGTCTGCATGATGGATCTCCTTATCAGGCCTGGTCCAGCCCCAGCTCCAGGTCTCCAGTGCTCCTTTCTTGTCCCGAAGTCGCCTCGCCCCAGACACGCAGGTCTTGCAGGACGCCACACTGATACCCGGGGGGCCCCAGCCATCTCCAGTCACACGCAGAGCCCAGCACAGGGCAGCCACCACTTTTTTGGGGTCTGGGTGGGGGGGAGACGTTCACCCTCTCTCCGTTGTTACCGCTTCGCCGACCCCCCCGTCCAGCCTCTACACCAGGGTGCAGCCCCTCTTCCACAACCTACAGGCCCGCTTTCTATTCCAGCCCTCAGATCACGGTGAGACTTCGTCCTGGCCACAGCGGCTTCAGAGTTAAGATTTTTAAGAATTTCGAAAATATATCAATTTTGTGAAAAGCAGAAAAATGCATATAAAATCAGGCAATGCTTTCACTAATTTGCCCTTCTCCTTTTAGGTCGATAGCAGGACCAGGTTCACAGTTCCATCAGCTGAAGATCTGGAACATCCCAGATTTAGATGGGAGCAGGGTGCGGAGGGTGATGTGGCTGGTGCGCTACAACGAAGGGGGCCACCTGGAAAGACACTGCCTAGAAGGGCGTATAGGTAAGTCCGTGGGTCCTACTAGAGGGAGGAGGTCGCAAAGGTCTAAGGACCATGGAAGCGCAGCTGGGTCATTGTTACCAGAGCTGGTTGGACCGGGTGCAAAGCAGTTAGGTCAGCCGGGTGCCTTGCGTCAAGATAACCTCGTAATCAGGAGCAGGCAACTTGGAAAGCCGATTTCACAAAAGCTGGGCCACTCACGATGTGGTTCTCAGGGGTGTCAACATCCCTTGATGGGTGCTTGCTTCTAGGGTAGTTGGAGTTCAGAATAGACTCTTCATCTCTCTCTTTGTTGGAGGGGGGTCAAACTTGGTGGGGTGACAGATCCGACCCTCTAGGGCTGATGTACCTCTTTTGGTATGGGTGCTGCATCAGAATCATCGGGGAGCAGCACGTTGACAAACTGTAATTAGTGGGATTGGTGCCTGCGGTGTGCAGGGGAGTGGTACCTTCACTCCTAGGGTGGTTCTTGGTGATTTCTCGAAGGCTGGAGGAGCTTCGGGGTTCTTGGAGTCTTCACAGGTTCAGGACGAGACTGCACAACCACGATTGCTGAGTCTTGGAAGCAGCAGGCAGGGTTTGGTGGCAATTTTCTCTGCATCAGGCCTTCCTGTCTTGGGCAGCAGCTCTTCTTTGTCCGTGCCTTCTTCTTGTCTATCAAATCTAGGTCTCCGAGGGCTGGCTCACAGACTGTGTTGGTTCTAAATCCATAGCCCCAATCAACACCGTATCAGACAATTCTTGCGCAGGTTTGGTGGAATTACATTCTTTGACTCTCTCACGTAATTTACTGTCTTTTTCTTTTTCCCCCGTCATGGCCACAGAGTTTCCCCCAGAGAATAGAGTTGCAATTGAGGGTTGGGAGTCATTGATTTCCTTGCCAACCCCCCCCCAAAGCTTTCCCTGCTCCCCGCTTGGAGAATAGATTGTCTTTTTTACCTTTAACGGTGGATTCCTGTGACATAGTTGGCCCCCCCGTGCTTGCAGGACCGGCGGGGTTAATTGCCGGCTTTACCTTCGCACCTCTGCCACCGCGGGTCGACATCCCTCGTTGAAAGCGGAGCCGAGCTCTTTTAGCTATTAAATACGCTGCAGTGGAAGCCGCGACTTCACAGAGTAGGGCAACGACCTCAAACAGAGAGTGCACGTAAATGCGCTCAAAAGCAGCCTCCAGCCATCGCGCATCAGCAGCCGAATCCAGCCCGCTGCAACAATGTAACCGACGAGACCCCCAGCGCGGCGAAACCAGGAGCTTGAGTGTCGGCAAGAACAAGGCAGGCCGCATAGCCGATGACAGATCTGGTGTGGCGTGGGCGGAGGACGGACGAGGATTACACAGGCGCCATCTTGCTGCTTCTGTTGTACTTCCAATGTAATTCACCGAGACCGAGGGAGAGTCTAATGCAGAAAAACAACAGAAACAGTGAGACTCATCACACCATTCAATAGTGAGTCAGCCTGCATGAAACACATGCTGGGGAAACATTTGAATTTAATAAAAGCTGACTCAGTGATTGGCAATTTGGTGAGCCTGCATCACATGGTAGCCTATAGGAGGAACAAATCCTTGAGGGATTTGTTAGTACACAGCCATGAGGCACCACAAAACAGAACAGGTTCCTGGCTAAGGGAGCAATTGGGATTCTTTAAATGCAGAAAGTGCAAGGCATGCCAACACAGTGTGTACAAAAAAACATATGTTAACCACAGAAGAACAAGGAAAGTATTGAAATTCATAACATGCACTAGTGATTGTGTAATACATGTGTTGCAATGCCCATGTGGTTTACGCTACGTGGGCAGTATCACCTTCCCTGTGAAGAAAGAATCCTTGAGCACTTACAAGCAATAAAAAAAGGAGACGCAAACTACCCTCTGGCAAGACATTGGCAGCAGGTACATGCTGGGGGTAATGGAGAGTTTTCATTTATTGGCATTGACAGAGTACCAATGACTCTGAGAGATGGAGACAGGACACAGCCTATTGAGGTGTAAGTGTGGTTGTACCCAGGTCCTCCCTCCCATCCTGCCAGTGATAGCCCATCCTGACACACCTAAGCTCCCTATTATGTATGGCTGAATAGCTACACATAGTCATGTGACCAGAAACAGGCGATAGGCACTAAATGGATAGGGCAGAAAAATTCCAACTTTCTAAAAGTGGCATTTTAAGAATGGCAATTTAAAATTCAACTTCACCATAAGTTAAGATTTTAAATTGTGATTCCAGAGACCCCAAACTTGAACTGGTTATCTCTTGCCATTTGAAATTACACTTATAAAATATAATAAGGCAACTGCTGTGTTATCCTATGGGAGAGATAGGCCTTGCAGTAGTGAAAAACGAATTTGAGAATGTTTCACTACCAGGACATGTAAAACTTAAAAGTACATGTCCTACTGTTAAATACATTGCACCCTGCCCTCTGGGCTGTCCAGCACCTATCCTAGGGGTGGCTTACATGTATTAAAAGGACAGTTTGGGCCTGCCCAAAGGTTTATTTTGCCAGGTCGAAATGGCAGCTTAAACTGCACACACAAGCTCTGTAATGGCAGACCTGAGACATGTTTAAAGGGGTAATTAAGTGGGTGCACCATCAGTGCTGCATACCTACTCGTAGCATGTAATTTACAGACCATGGGTACGTATAGTACTACTTTACCAGGGACTTATAAGCAAATAAGTATGCCAATTGGGTATAAGCCAATATTACCATGTATAGAGGAGAGAGCACATGCACGTTACCACTGGTTAGCAGTGGTAAAGTGCTCCGAATCCTAAGGCCAGCAAAAACAAGGTCAGACAAAATGGCACAGGGAGGCAAAACATCGGGGGGAAGACCACCCTGAGGCTGACAGGTCTAGCAGTTCACAACTCTTGTCACTCAAAATTCTAATAAATACACTCACAAGAATATTCAAAGGGCCATTAGTATGGTTCAATGTTGTGGTGAAAGGCCATCTGCAATGAATATAAAGTATCTTAGTTGAATAAAGCTGTAGGAAACAATTCCACTGACAGAAAAGTTGGCACCATCACTGGAGCACGAAAAAAACCATGTCAGGGACAGGCCTGGTCACCAGACACTCTGGTACTTCTAGAAACCCAAGCTTGAAAGTGCCAATGTGAGCTGTTTTGTTGGTCCTATCACGGCCCACAGGAGCAAAAAAATTGGCCCACACATTGGCTCTTTCAAGCCAGCTCATCTGGCAGTGCCTTGGAGGCCAGTTTTTTTTCGGAGTTTTACATAGTGTGAACTTGACCCGAAGGTATCAGAGTGCTTTACATGTGCACCAGTTGCATTACAGACAGACACATTCATTTTGTTAGGCATGGGGAGATTAAGTGATTTGCCCAAAATCACAGAATGTTGAGCATCCCTGCCCGGGCTCGAAGCCGGTTCCCCACCTTCTAGGGCCACCGCTCTAGCCGTCAGGTTACATCCTCTCCCCGACGTCCTCTCCTCCGACAGTTCAACACTAACAATCAGTGACTCACTCACACAATTTCCCCTAAAAGTAAAAAGCTACACTTAGTACCTTTGCTAATGCTTGTTTTATTTCCCATATAGACTACATTTGTTAAATGTGACAGCAAAATGTCTAGCTGTTCCTCTGTCACATTAAACAAATACAATATTCAGGGGAAATAAAACGGTCAACAAATTTTGCTTATTCCGCCCATTCTCTGACGAGATGGGAATGAGTGGAGTTAGGGAAAATGCATGTGCAGTTGAGTGACGTGCAGATTTGTATAAACTGGGCTTGAAAGTAAAAAGCCCCAGGCTGTTTATGATTGGCGCTCCAGGAGGAGGAGGAGATAAGCAAAGCTCGTCACCATTACTCCACGGAAATACAAGGGCTGTTTGTGGGTAAGCTCTGTAAATGCGGCACCTGCAGCATATCATATGCCACATGTCTGCACATAGTCAGTTTCTAAACGTCTTGACTCTTGCTCGGAGTGAGAGTCAGGCATCAGTTACCAGTGAGATGTTCAACTGTATTTACGTGAAGGGGACCACAAATGGGTGAGGGGGTGGGGTTGCTAAGGCATGATTGGCCCATGTTCCAAACTTTTTAACATTATAATTTTGAAAGGGCAATGGTTTACTTTCTATATAGCGTAATTACCATCTAGTTGACTTGATTACTGGTTTCGACATGAGCTTACTGTTCATTATTTAGAGATTACCTGCTTCATACATTCATTGGTGGATGACATTTGTTCATTGGGTTACTGTACTTTTTATTTTCAGTTTATTATTTCTCTTGCAAATATATTTATTATATATGAGGCATAATTAACACTGTTGTGTAACCCACAACCGCATCTGTATACTCATAATTTCCTGCAATGGTAATAACTCACCTGTACTGTATCTAGACTTGAGCCATTTGCCTCTCTTGGAGTAAGTCTTAGCACCCTTCAGTAATTTTCTTTCAGAAAATCAAAGAAGCTTGGGCGAGGCCCACTTTTAGTTACAGACTACTCAATGTGAGCAGTGGCTGCAGTGCCAGGGGTGACTGGTGCCTGTGTTCCTAATGGGTGGTTCTCCACCATTCATAGAAGGGGAGGAAGAGGTGAAGTACCTGGAGCATCTCAGCAAGTGGCTGGTGCTTGTGTTGAAGGATGGTGATGAAGGAAGGGAGCTTAACTGCACGTGTTGGCCTGAAGGAAAAAGCGAGAGCTCTGATGTTAACCATGGAGGTGTCCAGTTTACAGGGCTGTTGAGAACAAATTCCCTGAGATGCTGAGCAATGTGACCTACTGCAGACTCAGAACTGCACACCCCCGTTATAATATCAGGGCCTGGGGCAGAGCGGACAATAGAGTTATGGTAGGAGTGGGTGGGAGTTCACTAGACTGGGACAGGTTTGAGCTCTGAGCATTCACCCATGTTTTGATTTTAACACTGGTAGCCATCAGGGCACAAGTCCTAAAAAAAGAAGTGGGGAGACTAACCAGGTTAGGCAGTATGCAAGTGAAATCATGACGCGTGCCATCACAGCGCATGGTGTCACGATGCATGACATTGCATGTGACATCACAGGAAGTAACCTCACTGGAAGTGACATCACAAGAAGTGACATCAGATATTAAGACCTCACACATATGATTATCAGGTATATCATAAGTACATTTAAGCGCATTATGAGATTTAACAAATGAGATTTTGCTTTGGGGTTGTGCCAAAAAAGTGGCGCAATCCCGACGAAAAATCTGGGCCTCAACTAATACATTTATTTTTTAAGCCCTGCCACAAAGAAAATGGCAACAAGGAGAAGCATGGCAGTAGATCTGTAATGCTTAATCGGTTGCAAAGTCTACATTTTAAAATATTTGATTGGGCTAAGGCATTTGCTGTAAAGGTTCCCAGTAAATCTCAGGGAATAGCAATAATGGTGAGATAACACTGGAGTTTAACACATTTTTAGGAGAGATCTGTGTTTTGTGATGTCCCAGAATTGAATCAAAGTAGTATAAGGTTAATGTGGCTCCTGCAAAGCACATCATGTAACATGCAGATGACAGATTTGTATTTTATGTAGATAGTAAAGTGGGTTACTTCTTTTAACACAGAGATCCTTTTGTTTTCTGCAGTTCACAAATTGTAATCCTTGTAATATAGCACAGTGATCTAAGAAGGACATGTGACTCCTACAAGATGTAGGAGTCACATGTCCTTCTTAGATCACTGTGATCCTGTCTCATGTAACTCATCTTGTACATTGATTTACACATACACATGATTTATTGTCAATATATAATGTGCATGTTACGTAAAGAGCTCTGACACCCTGCATTGGGTTGCGTAACGCTATAAAATAAATAAAATAGAGCTACTGAAATTGTTATTTGTGTAAATACTGGGACAGACCAATGCACCTGACATTCTTACAGTACATGCATCTCTTATATACAGGGACTGAACAAAGGCAAAATCATGCCTCTCTTTAAGTACCTGTGAAGAGATAACAAACTGTGTGCCTTTTTTACCCCTCCGTGGCATTTGCATGTAAGTGTGAGGTTCCAAGCCGACTCCAGTCAGGATATTCAAACAAAAGGAGGCCTGATGGCCCCTTAACTTCGGGACAGCTGGAGGTGAAAAAGAAGCTCCCTCGATGCCTGCACGTTGCTCCTGGGAATCAAAAGCAGACAATGTGCAGGCGCTGCTGAAAGTGTCCCGAAGTCTGAAAATGACACCAGGACAAGTTCAGCATATTTCTGTGGGGCCCAACTTCTTGGCAGGGGGGACGGTGTCCACCCTGTGAAAACAGTGGGTGGACGCTGTGTACCTGCGCGTACCCCTGACTTGTGCCTTGGTTGCCAGGGAGTCAGATGTAAAGTCCGGGAATAATTTTGCTCATATACTCCTGCCCTAGCCCTCACAACATGAAACCAGCAAATGAGGTTGGCTTGATCGAGAGATTCGGAGGAGTCCAAGAGCAACATTATTTCTGGACTTACTCAGAGCAGCTCACATGTAGGACGTGCAGTCTACTGCAAGTCTAAGTGAGCCCAGGCCGGCAGTTCTGTCTTCCAGTCAGGGCCGGACTGGCCATAGCGGGCACCGGGTGTTTACCCATGGCAGTGGGCCGCCAGAGGCAGTTTCTGTTACTGGGGGACGGTTTTGAAGCAAAGCTGCAATATCGGCCCCCTGCAAAATAAAAAATAAAAAAAGCTCCTGCAGTGTCTTCCATGCGTGCGAACCAGCCCCCTCCCATCCCCCCGAGCCGGTCCGAAGCTACTGCCAGGGCTGATTTGCGTTCCCAGTCCGACCCTGCTTTCAGTTCCTTTATTTGGCAAGTCAGTGCTGCTTTTTTGTCTTGTGGACCTCACCTGGCTGACCAGAAAATGACAGGTTGCATTCTTTGACATGTAGTTCTGATTATCTCATTATAAAATCTAGCCTATGCCCACCTTAATACAGGGCAAAAAAACCTGAACTGGGTGACCAACTCAGGCATAGAACGGGAAACTTCAGAACTCTACCTGCGTGTAACTTTGAGGCAGAGGTAGCGGCATAGCAATTTCTCCAGAGCCTCTACCTCTTTACTGGACTGAACAACAGTGCAAGACAGTAAGGGGTCAAGAAGGAAGCAGACTATCATTGAGCAGACTGCCTGTAAGTGGTAGCAGGAGACACTCTGTCCGATTCTCTCAAAAGACTGCTCAAAGCACATTGTGCACTCTCCCATTCAAAGCAAAGACTCGAGGAGGGAGGTGGCAGATGGTGAGCATGTAAATGAACACAAGCAATGGCCAGCTTCTGTACTGCAGCAATTATGTGGTGTGCAAACAATAGCTGCTCGTGTTCTGTTAGCGTTTGCGTTGTTTTTGTGCTCCTGCAATTGTGGTTTTATCTAAACAGAAGCCTATTATGCAACGAGGTATAACAGCGTCATTTTGGGCATTTTGCTTAGCAAGAGTAATGTGAAATTCTGGAAAATATGCAAGATTATGCTGGCATAAATTAAATTTCACACAAGCCAAGTTTTTTCCGCCTGGTGTTCCTCCTATTCCTTCCTGCTTGTGCCATTCCTGAATCTCCCAGGTAGCTGTCATCTGAGGTTTAGTGTTAAGTGGCTGAACAGATGTGTCCAATCTGCAATTCTCCAGATTGGTTTGAGAGATGTGGTTTATGGATCAGATATGGCCTGAATTGGGAAATGTGGCCAGAGGTAGGAGATGTTGCTTATCTTATATTAGAGATGAGATCTATGGTGCTGGTGTGATTGTCTATGGACATGTAGCTTGAGGTGGGACATGTGGTCTATCACATGATGGCATATGTGATCTATGGTTGGAAATGTGGCCTGAGTTGGGTGATGTGGTTAATTTTGGAGATAGGTCTATGTGGTCTATCAATCATGTGGTGGGAGATATGGTCAATGGTTAAATGTGTGGCCAATGATATGGTGATAAATGTGTTCTGTGGTTGTAGGTGTGGCTGAGTTAAGACATGTGGCCTAAAGGAAGAGATATGTGTCTCTTTGGGTATGTGTGCTTGGCTTGAGGGATGTAGGACATTTTGCAAACAGACCAATTCAATATTAAGCCTGGAATATCTTTTAGTTTGTTGTTACTATGTTTCCTTAAAAACTGTTGTAAAACACACAATTCAAACCAACTTTTTTTTCACAATGTTATTTGTTATTATGTAATAATTTCCAAGATCCCTGCCAGCATGTGGAGATCTGTGTCTCTTTAGGGAATTCTTCAATGTGGCAAGTCCATTAAAGGCACTGTAAACTGCTGAACAGGCACCGTTCTATCGGCAAGGAATTCTTTGCTTTTAAGAAACAAATGCCAAAAGCAGGAGTTTGATATGGAAAAGGTGAAAATGATGACCTGATGCACAAAGAATCTTTTTTTGCTGCACTTTGGGATCATTGTTTGATTTTCTGATCTGGGACCGTAAAGCCTTGTGTGGTATCTTGGTTGCTGGCAACATGTCACCTTGGCAGCAGCAGAATGCAGGCTCTGGAATGATGAACCAGCTTTCCAGAGGGGCGGAATGTTGATATTCAAAGGTGTGAGGGCAGTTGCCCAAGGATGTGGTTGGTGTATGGATGGGATCCTCATTAGAAGAAATAAACCCAGCTTCGGTATAACGGGATCCTGTCTTTCTTCGCTCTACTGTGGACAGGATCTCACACTGGCGTAGTCGGCAGCGCAACTTGTAGAACTACTACAATAGGCCACCAAGAAAGGATCCCAACAACCCATGCTTCAACTTTCCAGTACTGAGTGGCTCGTCCGGTAGTTGCTGCATGCAAGTCTAATGGGGAAAGTAAGCATGATTATAGAGCGATACCACTTTGCAAGAAGATTTCAATTGGAGGGTGAAACTGAAGAGTGTTATGTGACTGCACTGAGGAAACTTGCCTCTTCGTGCAGATTTGCTGAACTTATGGATGAACGCATCAGGGATCAATTCATGATGGATTGTGAATTAGAGAAAGTGAGAGAGGAATTATGGATGAGGGATGACCCCTCCCTTGACGAAGTGTTACAAGTTGCCAAAAGAATAGAACACTTCATGAAGTGTGTAGCAACTATCAAAAAAGAGAAGGAATTGAGTGTACAGGTTGTGAGAGAGAAACCCAAGAAAACAATTATTAAAAATGAAGAGAGCAGTGGAAAGCATAAACCAACTTCACGCAAATGTTTTAGGTGTGATAGAATAGGTCATCCAGCTAATGACCAGGGGTGCCCAGCTTTAAAGGAGATTTGTACTAAGTGCAATAAAAAGGGGCACTTTGCTGTCACCTGCAAATATGAAAACTCTACAGCACAGGTCAAAATTGTAAATATTGACATCGAACATGAAGTAGATGATTTTGAATGTGGCAAAATTGTGTTACAGGTTGCTAATGAAATGGGGAAACCAGATTGAGACCTGTTGACACCATTCTTGTAGAGGGAGAACCAACAGGAGTTCTTTTTGATTCAGGTGCCAAAATTACCATTGTATCAAAAATGTTTTTCAGGGATAAAATAGAAAAGAAGGTATCCTTATTGAAACCTGATATTAATCCCTGTGCATATGGTGGTGAGCCTATACATCTAAAAGGATATTTTGTTGGACTTATCAAATACAAGGATCGCTATGTGTCTGGGAAAATTTATGTCTCTGAGAGGGGTGACAGTATTATCAGCTGGCTACACCAAGGTGATTTGGGTATCATGTTGTATCCCAGTGGGAAGCCTTCCATAGTATTGAAGGAGAGAGAGCGAACCTAGTTAAAGTGGCTGTCTCATCTGTTAGCGATTTAATAGGAACCATGAGGAAGGAGTTTGTGAGTGTGTTTCAAGAAGATTTGGGTTGTCTGAAGGGAGTTCAACGTGAAATTTGTCTCAAGACTGGGATTCAGCCCATGTGCTGCAAAGTGAGGAATGTTCCACTAACCATCAGGGAGGAAATGAAGAAAGAGATTGAAAGACTGAAAAGGGACGGTATAATTGAAGAAGTTGATGGAACTGAGGGGCTCGATCCGGTAGTTGCTGCACGCAAGTCTAATGGGAGTTTGCGGCTTTGTGTTGATCTCAGACACCTCAACAAGAATGTTATAGTGGATAGGTATCCCCTTCCCAATATCTCTGAGTTGTTGGTATTACTTGTTGGTGCTAGGTATTTTAGCACCATTGATCTCACCTCAGCGTACCATCAGGTGGAGTTGAAGCAGTCTTCTAGGGACTATACTACTTTCACAACTCCCTTTGGAACCTTCAAATATGTCAAAATGCCATTTGGTTTGGTCTCAGAGGCGTATGTTTTCCAACGTGCCATGGAAAGGGTGTTGGAAGGCGTTGAGGGTGTCTGTGTATACTAGGACTTCATTCTTATGTTTGGTAAGGATGTAGCAGAACACAATTTTCGTCAAAAAAAATGTCTGGGAAAATTGGATTATGCTAATCTCACGATCAAACCAGAAAAATGTCACTTTGCAACTTCCACCATTGATTATCTAGGACATACCATAACAGGGGATAGAGTCATGCCTAAAGCTGATTTGGTCAATACCATTTCCAAAATGACCTCTCCCTTTTCACGTGAGGAGTTGATGAAGTTTCTGAGGATGGTTGAATACTATAGTAAATTTGTGGAACATTTTGGGGGGCGGAGCTAGCCGAGCTGAGAGATGGCCGCATTGTGAGCGAGCTCCTCTCGGACGCCAAGAAATACGCCAAATAATATGCACATAAGGAGCCCCGAGATCTAGTGCAGAGTCGGATTGCATGCAGGACATCACCAGTCTTGCCATCATACCGCCTTGCGGCCCTGAAATCTCCTGCTGCCCAAACAAGGAACGAGTCGACACTGAGGCCTGGAGGAGAGAAAGTGAAAGCAGAGCACCGGCCTGTCGTGCGCGGCTCTGCCGAGACGTAATGCATGCAAGCCGGCAGACTCGATCAGCAAACGGGTCTGGAGGAAAGTAACTTCGCCGGCAACCTGAAGCCCCTGCCTGCTGCAGCGGAGACCGTGCGGCCCCCTGAGGAGCGGAGCTGGTGCCGTTGGTGGCGGCAGGAGAATGAGACAGACGGTAAGACGCCGCCACGGCGTACCGCCGCCATTGCGTTCCGGCCTTGTGGAAGGGAGCTGTCTGTTTGCAATGCCAGTCTGGTGAGAGGCCCGGAGATCAGTCACTGCTGCCCGGAGTGATACATTGCGACAAACATACCTCACTGCGCACAAACACTGCAGGGACAGGGACAAACAAAGACCTTAATGAGCGAGCCGGCCTCATTGATCAAAATACTTCCACATGGAATGTTTTTCCATCCCAGGTGTACAGTAGCGCGCGGGGTGAACGGCTGCTGGAGACGATCTGTTCTCATGATTGTGTGCTGGGCCTAACAGTCGAAAAGCGGGGCACTACACACCTCCACAAAGGGGCACACCAGCAACCAGGCCATAACTGAAGTCCTTGAGGTTGGGCGATACGCAAAGAGCTGTTGGGCCATTTTTGAAATACAAGGCAGGCGGCGGATAACCCTTGTGCCTGAGGGCGTTTGCCCCCACGCTATTAAATTTGTAACGCCAGCGGCTGTACGGAGGTGGTCTTCATCACTGAGTGGATCGCTTCTACTGGTCACTGGACAAGAGGTGTTCGGGGTCAGTGCTTGCGTCAATTGGGTAACTAACATTGATCCGGCCCGTGGTGTGAGACGGCATCCCATACCGTAAGGGCTTTCGACCAGGTGACCAGTGACGAGGCTGAGGACAAATAGTACATACTGAGAGCAAACAGTATGCGGAAGTCAAATATGGGCAAGCCGGACAGGACCCAGCCCAAGCTCAATTTTGATCAGTCAAAAAAGACAACAGAAACCAATTTGGACGATCAGCAAGCATCGACACAGGCGTCGGCACCTGCCAGCAATATCGCAAGCGGCGATGTGCAAGCTATGTTTTCATCCATCCAAGCTGCCCTCACAAATATCGATGGGAAGATTGACTCCCTCACGTACAGGACGCTTGATGGGCATAGCAGAAACAACAAACACAGGTCCCATGGAGCGCTATGTAGAACAGCTGCTGATCACTCTAATGGGCAGGGAAAACTTCTCTGATGTCTTCATAGTGGAAAGAGCACACAGGTCCTTAGCCCCACCACCACCGACGGGCGCTCGGCCGAGGCCCATCATCGCCAAGCTATTGAATTATAGAGACCGAGATGCGGCCCTCAGAAAGGCTCGCGAGCTGGGTGCTCTGAAACATGAGGGAATGGAGATCTCGTTGTATCCAGACTTCACACCAACAGTCCAAGAGGCAAGAAAGAAATTTGATCTGGCAAAAAGGAAGCTACGGGACCTAAATATCAAATATGCAATGTTGTACCCCGCCAGACTCAAAGTCATGGAAGATGGAAAATCCAAAATCTTCAATGAACCAAAAGACATTCTGAAGTATCTTCAGCAGAAAGGTTCGCAGAGCGCACAACGAAGATCTCAAAGAGAGCGGCAAGAGGACCAAGCAGCTACATCAGACGTGGAGTGATATGCATGCCCCCATACATGAACCCGATGCTGTCCTCGTAATGGAGCCTTTGAAACTTCCTGAAGCTCTCAGATAAATGTTGGACAAATGTGATACTTAAATGTTGTTCTAACCTAGAGCTGGTACACGCGATCTAAACATTCGCAATAGATTGATATTGTGGGTATCAGTGCATTGTCGGCAGAGGCAGAAGTCATTGGCGGTAACGCACTTTAGTGTACAGGGCCGTGAGTTGAGATTGCGGAGATTATTGATGGCTGCATATGCACCAGTATTGGTCCCGAACATGATAGAGATACTGTTTAATAGACTCCGGCAGATGTCATTACTAATGCAAGTGATACTTCATATTATTGTCAACTATTTAGCCGGTTGCTCCGACGTGCATTAGAAATTGCATAATGGCGTCCCCCTTCTAATTATTGCAGGGGTATCTGAGCTGGGCAGCTCCCGCCCTCTAGTGTGTACCACACCGCTAAGTTAGTTTCTCTTTTTTTCTCTTGGGAGGGGGGTGGCTGCGGGTAAAGGGGTTGTAACATGTTCTCTGGGATTGTCTCTACTGACAAGGGCATAGTGGAGTGGGAAGGGGGGAGTCAAACAGAAAATCCCGTCCAGCGGCAGAGATGCAGTTACATGTGTATGTGGCAATATAGGTTTTTACAAACACCAGCAATTGGTAGATGGCAACAGGAAGAGACATGGCTAATACTCCGAAGCATTATAGAACGTTAACATAATGACCTGGAATGTTCGCGGACTTCATAATCCACAGAAAATACGTAAAGTCCTTGCTTACCTAGACAGACACAAGGTAGATATCGCCTGCCTACAGGAAACACATTTGACAGATATAAGGGAGCATAAGATAGGTGCTAGATGGGCTACATACAAACTGGCATCCTCCTATTCCTCCTATGCCAGAGGAGTAATGCTGTTGGTCAAGAGGAATATCCCATTCACACTCTTTAAATCTATCAAAGACGACCGGGGTCGGTATGTTATAGTACAGGGAAATTTTGGGGGCACTACTCTCACAATTGTCACTGTATATGGCCCCAATACTGATGACCCGAATTTTTATACATGGATTTGGACACAACTACGTGAGCTACAACCCGCAGCCATTATATGGGGTGGGGATTTTAACACATGTTTAGACCCTGCGCTAGATAGATCGACTGGTAACGATAGATACGGTAAACAATCAGCTAAGGCCCTCAGGGAGGGAATGGAGGAATGGGACATGGTCGATATATGGAGACTACGACACTGAGGCCGCAAGGAAGGAACTTGTATGCCACTAACACACCATACATGGTCCAGAATTGACTACTGGCTCTTAACACAGGATGTGTGCATGTGGACGACTGCACTTGAACATTTTCCCAAAACATTGTCAGATCATGCCCGATACGCCTTACATTAGCTATCCCCACACACACTCCAAGACAATTTACATGGAGACTACAACAAAATGCTCTTCGAGACCAGGTTTTCCGTAGTGAATTGCATCCGGCGATTGTAAATTACTTTGATCATAACTCTGGTTCGGTTAGCAGCGCAAAAGTACTATGGGAGGCCTTTAAGGTCACTATTAGGGGGCACCGCATTAGCAAACACGCGGGCATACTACATGATATCCAACAACAGCTAAGGATGATGGAAGCAGACATTAAAAGACTTGAAGAGGAATACACTACAACTGAAAATAATTCCACGCTGGCCGAAATCAGACGACTAATAGATAAATATCACGAGTTTGCGGACGATGAGATAAAATATATCTTGCGTAAATACACAGCCAGATGTTATGGGGAGGGTGGGAGACTTGGCCACGCGTTATCATTTAAAATCAAACCTGCGCATACCAAAACGTACATAACTCAGCTCAACACTGAGCACCATCCGACATTATATGACACTCCTGCTATACTAGACTGCTTTACCAAATATTACGCCAGCTTATATACCACTCAGTCGACGACATCCACATCTGAAATAAATGAGTACCTGGAGGATATAGCTCTGGCATGGTTATCTGATGCACACCGTGAGTACTTCTGCCATCATATTACGGAGGACGAACTTAGAGACGCGATTAATTCCCTCCGAAACAAGAAAGCTCCAGGCCTTGATGGACTCCCAGGAGAGTTCTATAAAGAATTTTGGGATCTGTTGATTCCCCATTTAGCAGAAATGTATCAAGAAGCTTATGAGGAAGGCACACTCCCAGCATTTCTACGGGAAGCACTTTTGATAGCACTCCCTAAACCGGATAAGGACTTAACTAGATGTGACTCTTATAGGCCGTTATCATTAATTAATAAAGACGCTAAAATACTAGCCAAAATTATAGCAACACGAATACAACCGCTCTTGTGTAACCTAGTATTGCCAGATCAAGCAGGCTTTATGCCGACATGGTCTACTACACATAACATACGTACAATATTTGCACTATATCATCATTTAGACCCGGACATGCCAGCAGCTGCGGCCCTACTGGATGCAGCGAAGGCCTTTGATTCAGTGGAATGGGTCTTCATGTTTACAGTGCTGCGTAGGATGGGGTTTCCCGAGCCATTTTTTAGATGGATAGCGCTATAGTACACCGATCCTAAGGCACGGGTCAGAATAAATGGGATGACGTCAGACCCAATTGATGTAACACGGGGTACTAGACAGGGGTGTCCACTGTCACCAATGCTCTTTGCATTAATCTTGGAACCCTTAGCTTGCACAATTCGTCAAAGGCACTACAGGTCAGTCCTACAATTCGGTCTCCGACCCATCGGCATATCCCTATATGCAGATGACATGGTCCTCTATACAAGCCACCCCGACACCAACCTAAATCCACTAATCAGAGAATATATTAGATTTGAACACCATTCAGGACTCCGAATCAATTGGGATAAATCAGTAGTTATCCCCCTCACGGCAGCAACCCCACAACCAACTCTAGAATACCCCCTGAAATGGCAGACAGATCCAGTAAAATACCTAGGTATATGGATACACCGCAACCCAGACACGGTCATTAAGGAAAACTATGGTAGAGCCTTGACGAAACTCGAAGACCAGGTCGATAAGTGGATCAAAATGCCCCTCTCCTTAGCGGACAGAATAGCGCTTCAGAAAATGATAATACTGCCTAGGTTCTTATACTTGTTTTGGAACATACCGATATGGCTAACGCAGGCATTATTTACCAGATTAAGGTCGGTCTTACAGCGTTTAACATGGGCAGGAAAACAAGCCAGAACTAGCTGGAAAATCCTAACACAACCATATCACCATGGGGGATTCGGGGCGCCAGACCTCCAGCTATACTTTTATTGTGTGCAGGCACAACATGCACACTATTGGACGAGACCTCATGCACATATTCCACACATAGCAATAGAACACGACAGTGTGTACCCCTTGCCACTGACGGCATTTATAATGAACCCGAAGAGACTTACGCCACGGGATACGATACAAACGGTCTACTGCACATCCCGGGCATGGCACACACTGGCACATAGAGCAAACAAGCTCCCGATATACGCTAAGGTGCTTCCAATGGCTCGGCACCCCAAACTCACAGTGACTCAGGAAAAAAAAATGTCAACATTGTTGGTGGAAATGGGGCTGAACACTATGGGCGATATGTTCCCACACAATCACTTTATTTCATCAGAGGACCCATCACTTTGTGCACATCAATCGCCACTAAAGAAGTTCGCTTATCTGCGACTACGCATGGCAATTAGGGGACTATATGAATCATTTCCGGATGAACCCACACAACTGAACGCATTACAAATACTCTTGACAGCACCTACATGGAAAAACTTAGTAACGCGCCTCTACAATGCAGCGCAAGAGGAACAGACAAGAGAACCAAACACTGCAGCTCACAGGTGGGAAATAGCCATTGGTGAACCAATAGACGAACAAGATTGGCAATATAGCTGCACACAACTCCGGCTCCTAACATCAAACTGTAACTTGCGCATTATTCACTTTAAGTTCTTGCACCAAATTTACTACACCCCGGTCAAGTTACACAAATTTGGACTTCGGGAAAACAATAGTTGTCAGAGATGCAAAATGCCAAATGCAGATTTTTTACATATCTCGTGGGCATGCCCGCAACTCTACACGTACTGGCAAGACATCACAAACACGCTCACTATCATGCTATCAGAGCAGATTCCAAACATCCCCCTGGTATGCATATTGGGTGTACGCAAACTCAAGTTAGCTAGATGATGGAAATTCCTGGCAGTTGCACTTTTACTTGCCAAACGGCGCATTAATGCGCTGGGGAGCAAGAGACCTCCAAGGCTCAAAGAATGGATCGCTGACATGACCTATTGCAGAGAGACACTAGAGGCGTATGCAGAAGAAATACCACAGTCATCAAGACCCAGAGACTTCTAGGAACCACTAGTGCAGTACCTGCAATCAGCGCAGGGGGATACAGTTACACCATAAGGGCAAATTAAACCTTATAACACCCAAAACTCACTAGGGAAGGCAAGGACACTAAAGAGATGAGATATGGATATAATGTATTGTACTAGAACACGGCAAAACAATTGTACGCGTCGTGACTAGAAGGTCATTTATTCACCTATGCATACGTGTAATGTAAAAAGTGCTTTATGTCTTCAATGTGAACAACGCTATATGACCTTTAAGCTACTCATATGTAAAATGCTTTATGTTTTGTGATGACATGCTGCTGGATGGACAAAAATAAAATGTTTAAAAAAAAAGAAATTGTGGAAAAGTTTGCAGAACTCAGGGGCACATGCATCAACATAGACAATAGCGATTCTTTAATTGCGATTATTAAGGAATCACAATTAAAGAATCGCTATTGCCTATGCATGTAGGAATTGCATAAAATTTTGCGATTCCTACAAATTCCTTAATTGCGACTTGCAAATTGCGAGTCACAATTAAGGAATTGATTCCCATTCATTCCTATGGGCCCAGAGGGCCATAGGAATGAATGGCAATTGCATGCGCAATTTGCGAGTACCCAATAGGTACTCGCAAATTGTGCATGCAATTTCAAGGGTGCAAGGGTTCCAAAAGGATACCCTGTTGCACCCCTCAAATTACAATTTAACCACATGTTGCACACACACATGCCCCAAGGGCATGTGTGTGTTTAACATGTGACTTTGAAAAATGCACTTTAGAGCATTTTTCAAAGAAATCGAAAATTACCATCAACTTTAGATTGATGGTAATTTGCGATTCATATTAGCGAAATCACTAAAACATTTTGGGGCACATGCATCAAGCTAGGCAATTGCAATTCCTTAATAGCGATTATTAAGGAATCGCTATTAAGGAATCACAATTGCCTATGCATGTAGGTTTTGCAAAAATATTTGCGATTCCTACAAATTCCTTAATTGCGAATCGCAAATTGCGATTCGCAATTAAGGAATGCCTTTCCATTCATTCCTATGGGCCTAGAGGCCCATAGGAATGAATGGGAAGCCATTCGCAATTTGCGAGTACCAAATAGGTACTCGCAAATTGCGTAAAGCTAACTTGAAGGGTGCTAGGGGCCTTAAAGGCCACCCTGCTGCACCCCCAAATTTGGCATCTGGGCTCATGTGGCGCACACATATGCCGTAAGGGCATATGTGTGCGCTACATGGCACTTTGCAAAATGCACTTTTGTGCATTTTTCAAAGTTTTTGCAAATTACCATCAAGTTCAGGTTGATGGTAATTTGCGACCCCTATTAGCGAAATCGCTATGTTTTTCAGTTTAGTGCATTGCATTTAAGGAATAGCAATTTGAGATTCCTTAAATGTAATCGCAATTAAGTAATCGCAAGTTTGCGATTCCTCAAATTTCGATTTTTGCATTTGGGATGATGCATCCCAAATGCAAATACAGAGTCGCAAAGGGGCAGATTCTGCGAATCTGCCCGTTTACTGACCCGATTTTCGGATGATGCATGGGGCCCTATAATGCATTGCATTTAAGGAATCGCAATTTGCGATTCCTTAAATGCAATCGTAATTTAAGTAATCGCAAATTTAGCGATTCCTTAAATAGCGATTTTTGCATTTGGGATGATGCATCCCAAATGCAAAATTACCGGTCGCAAAGGGGCAGTTTCTGCGAATCTGCCCGTTTGCAGCCGGTTTTTAGGTTGATGCATGGGGCCCTCAGTGTTAACATGCGGCTGTTGTTGAGGAAAGGTGTAGAGTTGTGTATATGACCTTTAAGCTACTCATATGTAAAATGCTTTATGTTTTGTGATGACATGCTGCTGGATGGACAAAAATAAAATGTTTAAAAAAAAGAAATTGTGGAAAATTTTGCAGAACTCAGGGGCACATGCATCAACATAGACAATAGCGATTCTTTAATTGCGATTATTAAGGAATCACAATTAAAGAATCGCTATTGCCTATGCATGTAGGAATTGCATAAAATTTTGCGATGCCTACAAATTCCTTAATTGCGACTCGCAAATTGCGAGTCACAATTAAGGAATTGATTCCCATTCATTCCTATGGGCCCAGAGGGCCATAGGAATGAATGGCAATTGCATGTGCAATTTGCGAGTACCCAATAGGTACTCGCAAATTGTGCATGCAATTTCAAGGTGCAAGGGTTCCAAAAGGATACCCTGTTGCACCCCTCAAATTACAATTTAACCACATGTTGCACACACACATGCCCCAAGGGCATGTGTGTGTCTAACATGTGACTTTGAAAAATGCACTTTAGAGCATTTTTCAAAGAAATCGAAAATTACCATCAACTTTAGATTGATGGTAATTTGCGATTCATATTAGCGAAATCACTAAAACATTTTGGGGCACATGCATCAAGCTAGGCAATTGCAATTCCTTAATAGCGATTATTAAGGAATCGCTATTAAGGAATCACAATTGCCTATGCATGTAGGTTTTGCAAAAATATTTGCGATTCCTACAAATTCCTTAATTGCGAATCGCAAATTGCGATTCGCAATTAAGGAATGCCTTTCCATTCATTCCTATGGGCCTAGAGGCCCATAGGAATGAATGGGAAGCTATTCGCAATTTGCGAGTACCAAATAGGTACTCGCAAATTGCAAAGCTAATTTGAAGGGTGCTAGGGGCCTTAAAGGCCACCCTGCTGCACCCCCAAATTTGGCATCTGGGCTCATGTAGCGCACACATATGCCGTAAGGGCATATGTGTGCGCCACATGGCACTTTGAAAAATGCACTTTTGTGCATTTTTCAAGTTTTGCAAATTACCATCAAGTTCAGGTTGATGGTAATTTGCGACTCCTATTAGCGAAATCGCTATGTTTTTCAGTTTAGTGCATTGCATTTAAGGAATAGCAATTTGAGATTCCTTAAATGTAATCGCAATTAAGTAATCGCAAGTTTGCGATTCCTCAAATTTCGATTTTTGCATTTGGGATGATGCATCCCAAATGCAAAAATACAGGTCGCAAAGGGGCAGATTCTGCGAATCTGCCCGTTTGCGACCCGATTTTCGGATGATGCATGGGGCCCTATAATGCATTGCATTTAAGGAATCGCAATTTGCGATTCCTTAAATGCAATCGTAATTTAAGTAATCGCAAATTTAGCGATTCCTTAAATAGCGATTTTTGCATTTGGGATGATGCATCCCAAATGCAAAATTACCGGTCGCAAAGGGGCAGTTTCTGCGAATCTGCCCGTTTGCAGCCGGTTTTTAGGTTGATGCATGGGTGTTAACATGCGGCTGTTGTTGAGGAAAGGTGTAGAGTTGTGCTGGAGTGAAGCGTGTGAAAAAGAATTCATAGATTTGAAAAACAAGCTCAATGCTGCACCCAAGTTGAGGAATTTTGATCCCCCCAAAAAAACTATAATCACCACTGACGCTAGCCTCAAGGGTTTAGGTGCAGTTCTGCAGCAGGAAGGCAGTGAAGGCTTGAACACCATAATGTTTGTGTCCTGAGGATTGAGAGAGGCCAAATCTAGATACTCTGTTATAGAGCATGAAGCTCTTGCAGTTTTTTGGTCCATTAGAAAGTTCAAGAAGTTTCTGTGGGGTTTGAAGTTCATTGTTAAAACTGATCACAAGCCTCTCTGCGAGATATTTTTGAAGAAGGGTATTGTTTTGGTGTCTGGGAGAATAACAAATTGGGTGGTTGCGCTGCAAGAGTATGATTTTTAGATGAAGTACAAACCAGGTGTGGAGAATTGCATTGCCGACACATTATCCAGGTTGGCTCCATGCGAGTGTGTTGAACAAGTCAAGGGGGAGCAATTTGACAAGGAATTTAAATTTGTGTGTGGGGTGGAATGTGGGACAATTTCGGAGGAACAGTGTCGAGAAGACTTGAGTGTTGATCAATTGCTTTGTGAAGTGATATCCCTTGTGAGAAATGGTTGGCATACTAAAAGACAAGGTTCAGATAAGAGCAAAGTATTTTGGGCAGTGAAGGATGAACTGAATACGTGTGATGGTATTTTGTTTCGGGGTACCCGTCTAGTTTTTCCCTCCAACCTTCGTGGCTAGTTGACTGATCTAGCGCTTATCTCGCATTTGGGTATGTCCAAAATGAAAGAGAGCTTACGGTCATCTTATTGGTGGCCAGGGATGGGCATACAGGTAGAGAGGCTTGTGCAAGATTGTGTCATGTGCTCTCTGAGTGAGAAATCCAAGGTGACGAGGGTTCAACCCATGGTGGTCAGAACACATCCTTCCGGGCCGTGGAAAGAGATTGCCCTTGACATCTTGGGTCCCATTCATGGACAGGGGCAACAGTCATATGTGATGGTGGTCGTAGATTTATTTTCACGTTGGCCTGAAATCAGTTTGATGATGGGGGTTGAGACAAAACATGTTGTTGCATTTTTAAAGAACCTTTTCTCAAGGGAAGGTAACCCGGAAATAATTTTGACTGACAATGGGGTCCAGTTAGTCTCAGGTGAAATGGAAGAGTTCTTGAGAATATGTGGAATTAAACATAAGAAGTTTGCTCTTTACCATCCAGCGTCTAATGGAACAGCCGAGAGCTTCAATAAAGTTTTCAAAGAAACCATTGGTATGGCAAAATCGAGTGGTTTGAATTGGAGGGACAAACTAAAGTTAAAGGTTGAAATGAATAGATTGACTCCTCACAACACCACGGGCAAGTTGCCTTTTGAAATATTTAGAGGAAGGTCTCCCATCACCTTGGTAGAGCCTTCTTGGATAAGGAAGTTGGGAGTTGGTCTTGAGGAAGATGGGCCAGAGAGAAATTGGTGCGAAAAGGAAATGAGTAAAGTACATGCCAGAAAGAAGAACTATGATTGTAGAAAAGCGGTTAAAAAACAAGTTTGGCTGTGGGTGACTTACTAATGATCAAACACCCTGGTTTGGGTGGTAAGGTATCCAAGTATTCCAAACCCATTAGGGTCACCGAGATTTTTGGCAATGCAATAGAAACACAGAATCACCGCATTTGGAATCTTGGCCGGGTGGTGGTGTTTAAAGACCCCTCTAAATTTTCTGAGGAGGAGAGGAGAGGTGAAAGAAGAGGGGAAGAGTTCAAGGTTGAAAGAAAGTTTGATCAAAGGAAATCCTATAGGGAGGCAAGGAAACCTTTGTATTTGAGAGATTATGTGGAATGACTCATAATCTGCATTAACGATCCTATGTCTAAATGAAAGAGAATGCGTATATAATAAGAATACCTTTGCCTGTATCTGTCATATGTTTTTTCTGTGTCTCAATGATGTTACCAGTTTTCTTGTACATAAGTTTTAGGTTTCATGTTATAGGAGGAAGGTGTGTGGTATCTTGGTTGCTGGCAACATGTCACCTTGGCAGCAACAGAATGCGGGCTCTGGAATGATGAGTCAGCATTCCAGAGGGGCGGAATGTTGATATTCAAAGGTGTGAGGGCAGTTGCCCAAGGACGTGGTTGGTGTATGGATGGGATCTTCATTTGAAGAAATAAACCCAGCTTCAGTATAAGGAGGCTCCTGTCTTTCTTTGCTCTACTATGGACAGGACCTCACACCTTGCATAACGTACCCTGACAGGGAAATCTTTTGATGGTAAACCCAATCTAATTAGGGTAGAAGGACTAGCACTATGTACGATCCAGTGAAGGGTGTTCTCTAGTTCTCACACTTAACCCTGGGCGGTTGGATATGGGAAGACCTCAAAAAATTCTCACATGAGAAAGTTTATCCATATACCAAGGATGACTACAAAGGTCAAGATAACTCAGACTCGGGATTCTCCTATCAGGAAGGATGGGATTCATCTAACTCAGAACAAGATGAATGGTCCAGCGACAGTTCAACCAAGAGCTGGAGAGGCAGGCCAAGGAAACCATGAAGAGGTGGATACAATCAGAGGTATCCATAACAACAAATGTACCCCTGGCCAGGGCCCTTTGGCCCAATACCTTTTCATGGACCGCCCCAGTATCAAACAGCTCCCTTCTTCCATCCCGACTTCAACCAGAACCGTTTTTTAGGCCATGGCGGAAGGAGAGGAAGACGTGGAAGGAGAGGGAACAGAAGGGTCCAATGGGAAGCCGACAGGACACCTGTGAATACCAGGAGTCAGACCAAAAGCCAGCAACCGAGCACAAGTGCACTGAGGGACAAGTTGTCAATCTCACGACATAACATTAAGTTCTGATGAACTCGCAGTCCTTAACAAAGGTTTGGGGTTTGTCCCCACTGCCTTCTTAGACAAATTTCAACTAAGGTGTGAATTAAGCGAATTCTTTCGTAAGATTTGAATCAAGACTTTCTTCATGGACAAAGACAAGCCTGATAAGGATAATGGTTATACTACTCACAGTCCAAAGTCCACCTTCTTTCCACCTACTTCAATGATGCCCCCTGAAGTCATCGCATTCAAGGACGGGGTATCAAAAGAATTGAACAACTCCAACCCAGAAGGAACACCTTTAACAACCTTAGTAAAAAGGAACGTGAGGGCCTGAAAACATTGAGTACTAGGGCCGATATAATCATCAAACCGGCCGATAAAGGCAGAGCAAACGTCATTCAGACCACCAACGCCTATAGGACAGCATGCCTGAACCTCTTGGCCAAAGAGAAATACTACAAGAAGATTAACAGAGACCCCACTACACGCATCAGAAAGACAATTGAGACACTAACTATAGATGCGTTGGCAAACGGCTGGATCACTAAAAAAGAACGTGATTTTTTAGTTGCTGAGGATCCCAAGGTGCCCCAGTTCTATACAATACCGAAGATACATAAGGGCAGGATGCCTCCCCACGGAAGACCCATTGTATCGGGTATAGGGTCTCTGCTGGAACCACTGTCCAAATACATGGACTGGTTCCTTAGACCACTGGTCATGCGGATAAAATCCTATGTACAAGATACAAAACACCTACTCAATGTACTCGCAGACCTCGAATACAACCCAGAAGAGAACATCATGTTATGTTTGGATGTTGAGGTGCTGTATACCAGCATTCCCCAGGAAGAAAGCCTCTGTGTCATCGAAGTTCTCTTACAAAAGGAAGATTGGCAATGGGAGGCACCAGTCAAATGGGTGATTACACTGATACGCCTAGCACTGACAGAGAATTTCTTTAGATTCGAAGACCAAATGTATCTCCAAGTCCATGGGACTTCCATGGGCAGCACGTTTGCGCAGAGTATAGCATGTTTGTTCATGAGCCAGTTCGAAGAACAACACATCTGGCCACCAAACCCATTTTCAGAGAACATCTGCAAATGGTATATATACATAGACGATATCCTTGTCATTTGGAGAGGAGACCAGACCAAGGTGATGGATTTCTCAGGGTGGATCAACCAGCTTAACCCACATCTACGGTTCACTATGACAACAAACAACCAGATGGTTTCTTTCCTTGACATTACTCTAACAGCAAGGGGTGGAACACTTGTCAGTTCACTATATACAAAACCAACAGACAAAAATAGTCTGCTGTGCTTTAGCGCACACCCACGATCCCTGAAAGAAAATGTACCTGTGGGCCAGTTCCTAAGGATCCACAGGACTGTGCAGACTTGGCTGGTTATAAAAAAGAGGCAGAGATATTAACTGCTAAACTACAACAAAAAGCCTATCCAAGATCAATCATCGACAGAGCAAAAAAACGGTCACGCAATACACCGAGGGCAGCGCTGTTAGAAACTAACCCACGACCAGAGACGGACTCATTGATTTGTGTTAGCACCTTCAATTCTTCATCAAACGAAGTAAAGAAAATATAAACAAAAAATGGTCCATTTTAACATCAAATAAACTGACTTTCAAGAGACCAATGTTTTCTTTTAGAAAGAACAAGAGTCTCAGAGATACATTGGTACATGCAGACACATACAGACCCAATCTAACCAACCAACTCACACTATGGAATCAACCACCAGTAATGGGTCATTACCCCTGTGGGTCATGTGTGATATGTCCTTTTACTGGACACACGAAGCAGATCAACATCGGTCTAGCCTCACCGTGGGAACAACGGGCTCACACAAATTGTAACAGTGACAACGTTGTTTATATGATCAAATGCCTGTGTCAATTGATGTACATTGGGATGACAAGCAGGAAAATAAAGGTTCGTATTAGTGAACATCGCAGCACCATAAGACGAGCGATAACAGCAACTAAACTTAAATCTCATTACCTGGAGAAAGGTCATAATGACAATGACATTAAATGGACCATCATTGAGAGAGTCAAAGGCACTGGTGACTTGACCAAGAGACTACTAGAGCGTGAACAACGTTGGGTCTACCGGTTGAAAACTCGCGAGATTGGGCTCAATGATTCCATTCCATGGAATCAATTACATCAAAGATGCCTCATTTAGGATGTAGTGCTGAGTCGTTTAAGTACTTTATAGAATGCCCACTTTAGTAGCATCCAAGACCATCACTTCTAATTGAGATAGGCCAAATACATTATCAGTTGACCTTCCAGGTATGAATAACAATACTAAACTAGTACCTGAGAATGATATCCTAGCCTGAAACATTACCATTGTAAAGCCCACTATCCTTTCACATGTGACAAATGAATAGGCTTTTCACAGGCTCACAAAATGTATCGTTTTGAAAAAAAGTGCACCTCTCACGAGGTATCTTCACCACGTATCACTTTTCATGAAAAACTATGAATCAATTGAGACTGTCTGAGCCCATCACTAAAGTTGTCAGCGCGTTATTCCTAGTAATATATAACCAACACGCTGATCTCGTAATTCAAGTGCATGGCAATGCCATTAATAAAGTCGCATTGGTTCAAAAAACTCCCAGCGCGATAAATCCAATATCATATAAATGTCACACTGTTCGCGCATTAGAAGTATATGAGAATGCCAAATAATAAGTATACAGTACCACACTTGCAGGGTTTTCCATTGTTAAAGTTTTTTTCCCCCCTGTTAATACACTTTAAAAAAAAAAACAATGGTCCCGACACAAAGCACATACATGACTACATTTCCCATGATTCTTTCACGTCGCATTAGGCGCGTAGCGAACTTCGGCACCCACGCGTCATGACCCGCCCAAGTGGGCGTGCCAGAATCCTGTTTCCCCGCAAAAGCACCGGCAATTTAATCCGGAACATACCGCACACCGAGGCACAAGTCCGAGCACTCGGATACAATAGGTGTCAACGCGGGGCAAGACCCTTGATGGTGTTAGTATACGGGACTGACAGCAACAAATCCTACAATACAGGTACGGCTTGATCGAACCAATTTACGAGACAATGCATTCATGACATTTTTTATGCCGCTGTGTTTGTTTTTCTTTCTCGCCTTGCTGGTCACTGTTTCCTACGGGATATGTCTTGAATACCAACAGAGTTTGACTAAAGGGCTGTCCCTTGATCCCAGAGTCCTCAGTGATGCATATACTCTCCCAAAGAGGGGTAACGGAGAAAGTTACGCATGAATGATATGAATGATTAACCACAGCTAGTGACTTGAGCATGGTGTGGTTTGTTTGGAGTGACACTAGAGTGATTTGTCAAGTGACCACGCACACATAGAAGTGTGAGTACCGACAGATTGCGATCTTTATTGCCACATCACTATATATACCACCTAGTTGCGTGTGGTATTGTTATTAACCACTGGAAACACATACTATTTAGGTATTTTGAGTGATGTAATCGGCACACCCAATCGTCTTGAGAGCATGGGTGTTACCACAAGCACATCACACATGGGAAGAGTTGAGTGTACACTACAATGTTATACTATGACCTCCTTTTTTCTTTTTTCCTGTTTCTTTTTACTTACAGATGGAGTAAAGAAATTTCGAAACGACTAATAGGTCGGTTCACTCTAAGGAGCAGCTTTCTGCCCTTGAGATATAAATTTAGAATAGGGAATTTCCCTCTTTCACTCTTACCAGGGAGGACACCTCTTGTTTGCCCTTATGAAAGTCCAGGACCTTTGTGGGCCAATCAAGGACTGAAACATGTTGGCACTAGGGTCATAGGACCATAAAAATCCCATTGACCCCGCCATATTGAACATTTTAATATCCCTGGCAGATCCATAAATAAAGGGATACCGGGATCTGCTTGCGGATTTTTAATCTTTAACTCCCCGTGGCTATTTTTCACCAAGACCTCCCTGGAATACGGTCGAGCCCACCCTGACTTATAGGGGTCAGGGTGACCCGATGATGAAGCATAACACCACTAGGATGTGTGAGGGTAATATTAACAAAAGGAAGTGTTTCCTTCCCCACTCCCTAGTGGATGGCAACTAATTGCTTCATATAGGATCTTCCCATATCCAACCGCCCAGGGTTAAGTGTGAGAACTAGTGAACACCCTTCACTGGATCGTGGGTTACTTTTTGTGGAACAGTACTTAACACAGGAGGACGTACGCCCACTTGTGATTACCTCTCTGCCCCTACGGCACAGGTGAATGACCATTCCCTGGTTGCCATAGTTACTTCGTGGACTAGCACTATGACCTGACAACGCCGCAACAGGCAGGCTGTCAAGTCAGAGGTCTACACCTACAAAGCAAAGTAAAGTTGGTGCTTCTTCCTATATAAATAAGCCGAGGGAACCAAGGGCCCGGTTCACAAAAGTAATCTGAGACAAAATCCTAACTTTGTGACTTTCGGTATTCACAGAAGGCATTTAGGAATACTAAAGTTAGGATTTTGTCTCAGTTAATCTTTAGTTTTGGTCTGAAGTTAAACTTAAGACAAACTTAAGTTTAACTGAGACAAAATTCTAACTTTACCACTAGGATTTTGTCTCAATTAAACTTAAGTTTGTCTTAAGTTTAACTTAAGACCAAAACCTAAGTTTAACTGAGACAAAATCCTAACTTTAGTACTCCTAAATGCCTTCTGTGAATACCGAAAGTCATAAAGTTAGGATTTTGTCTCAGATTACTTTTGTGAATCGGGCCCCAATAGTTTGGCAGAGTATGGGTTTTTGACAGAGCTTTCTCTCACCCAAACTCTAAAGGATGCCCTCAGTGGCTCTGGATCATCATCTGATGCTTTATTCTGATCATCATGGGTCGGTGGATTGGTAGGCTCACTTCCTCAATAATGCAACATCAGTACACTGGTAACCTGCCTTGGAGTGTGGAGTTTTTTTCATTAATATGTGGATAAATAAAGTTTGTCAAACAACCAGACTAAAAGTTAATTAATTATTCAGCATCAAGGGTTCAGCACTTCCTTCTTGATCACAACGGGCTGAGCACTGCCCCAGGCCTCCCAGCAGCCTACTTGAAGATCCATTTGCGATTGGGTGGAGGCAAACCAACCATGGCCAACTTCATCTCCCGTTACTTGGTGGTTCTCAGTGGTGCCCACTACCCAACTCTGACCTCTTACTGCCAAGTCCCACCATAAGCATTGCCAAGCCCACAGCAGCAGCAGCAATTCATGCATTGATCTTAATGACCTGAACACCTGACACTACCCCACTGAGATCAGACAGCAAACTGTAACTGCAACATCATTTCTGCTTATGGCTCATTGAAGGAGCATACAACGTTCAAGAAACAGATCACACCGACCTGGTAGTGAAGAGGAGACTCAACCCAAGTTGCATCACTGGCAGACATTTTTGGGCCTCCCCATCTCCAATGCCCCATTGGAGGAAATTATATTGTTCTGTAAAATATTTCCATGTCTGTGAATTAATCAGTTCAAGAGTGATGAATAGATAAAGGACTTTTGTGCTCACACACAAACTTTCCTCTACAAGAAAGAATACGGGCAAAGGTAACCTTGCCCAAGAGACCTAGAGGTCGATTCCGATTCTGGCCGGAAAAAGCACCGACCGACTCGGAGCCGGAAAAATTACCGACCGACACGTACCAGTGGCGCCCGACACGCCAAGTACGATGCAAGCCGCGATAAATCCGACCGACACGTCAGGAAACCAAGCCGACCGACCGAGCCGCTCGGAAAATAGCAATCCGGCCGGAAAAACACGCGAATCCAACCGACCGACACGCACCCGGAACAAATCCGACCGAATCGTACCCGCCAACTCCAACCCGCAAAGTACGATGCAAGGCGCGAAAAACACGACCGAGTCGGACGGAGGACAAGCCGTACGACCGACACGCATACAAAACCGAGCCGAAGCAACACAATACACCGCGACCGACGCGTACGCAGCATACAAAACTGCACAAACACAGCGTGAACGAAACGGAAAACACCGTACGAGACCAATGCAGGGTCCGACTCGGTCACAAGAACGTTTCCAACATACACAAACAGCACAAAGGAAAAATCAACCAAAAAAGGCCAAACAAGCAATTACCAAGCCAATAAATACTGGGGGGTGGGGACAGAGAACAAAGACACACCCACAACTCCACCTATATAAAGGACACAAATCACTACCATGAGCCTTTGCAAATGCCATTCCACTGCCAGCACCCAAGAGAAAGCAACCACACACCCACAGCTCATCCCTCACACAAGCCACACACCAGCAGCACACCAACAAATACCTACCTCACATACACCCAGCACAACACACACCCACACACCCTCACCTGCACACCAACACACACATCACCCACCATCACCACCCATCACCATGCCCCCCAAGAAAAATCACAAGTTCCTATATTGTGAATTGGAAGTCCTGGTAGACGAGATCCTCAGGGTAGAGCCACAGCTGTTTGGCACATTGGTCCAACAGACCCCCATGTCGCAGAAAACCAAGATGTGGGAGAGGATCATCAACAGGGTGAACGCCCAATCACCATGTCGGCGCACAAAGACCGACATCCAGAACAGGTGGTATGACGTGCGCAGGAGGGTACGGAAACTGCTGAAGCAAGACTACATCAACAGCCAACACACCGGCAGTGGCCCTCCTGCCAAGCCAATATACCTCAGGCCCTGGGAGGAGAAGGTGCGGGCCATCCTACCGCCAGTGAGCATATATGGACTAGAGGACATCCCAGAGCCTGGTGAGTACACAACAAATGTACACAATATACTGCCACAAAACACACACATCACTGTCAAGGGGAGAGTCAAACCATGCACTCATAGCAATTACACAGCAACTAGAACAGAATCATCCCAAAATGTGTATGTCAGTCAGATAAACACAACACATGCCATCAAAAAAGTCACATCCAACTGTGCCAACACATGTACAAACACAACCACAACTACAGCTAGGCAGTGGCACAAATAGAACTAACACACACATCCACACATGTAGCCACCACAACAACACCAACACACAGTGAAGACCACTCAAAGGAAGGAATTCTGTGTATGCTGGCCAAGTCAGTGTAGCCAATAGCATCATGGGAGTCGCAGTCACACATATTGCCCCCCACAACTGTCCCATCAACACCACCATGAACCATGCGCACATCACAGGGAGTGGAGAAGGACTCACAAGATGGCTGACACTGGCTACTGCTGTGAGGAGCACAAGGCCCTGCTGGCAACTGTGCACCAACAAACAGCAGGACACCACTGACTGACATCCTGAGAGACAACTTCCACTCCCTGCAATGCAAGCACAGTCCATGGTGGGATATCTGGCTGGCTGGGTGGGAAGGGGGACTTGCAGCACTGACCATAGTCACCAGCACCTCCCCTCACACCCCCCCAACACAAACTCCACAGTACCCACCTGGTAGAATGCAATGCCCTCCATCCTAACACAAGATCCCACAAAGCACCACCACCCTGGGTTATGTTGTGTGAAGCACAGGGACACTCTTGGGACTCTTAGCCAAACAACTGCCAGGACAACACTCCCAGCCATCCTGTCAGCACAGCCAGCCCACCCCACAGGGAAGCAGAGTCAAAAGGAAGGAAGCATGGGCATGCTGGGAAGGGGGTGGAGGCAATAGCATGATGGGAGTGGTAGTCACAGACATTGCTCAGCCTCACAACTGGCCCATCAACACCACCCTGAACCATGCTCACATCACAGGGAGTGGAGAAGGACACACAAGATGGCTGACACTGGCTACTGCTGTGGGGAGCACAAGGGCATGCTGGGAACTGCACACCAACCAACAGCAGGACACCACTGTCAGCCATCTTGCCATTGCCCTCACACCCACACACACTGAACTCCCCACAAAAGCAAGTAAGTATGGGAATGCTGGGAAGTGGGGTGGAGGCAATAGCATGATGGGAGTCACAGTCACAGACATAGCTCACCCCCACAACTGTCCCATCAACACCACCCTGAACCATGCTCACATCACAGGGAGTGGAGAAGGACTCACAAGATGGCTGACACTGGCTACTGCTGTGGGGAGCACAAGGCCCTGCTGCCAACTGTGCACCAACAAACAGCAGGACACCACTGACTGACATCCTGAGAGACAACTTACACTCCCTGCAATGCAAGCACGTTCCATGGTGGGATATCTGGCTGGCTGGGTGGGAAGGGGGACTTGCAGCACTGACCATAGTCACCAGCACCTCCCCTCACACCCCCCAACACAAACTCCACAGTACCCACCTGGTAGAATGCAATGCCCTCCATCCTAACACAAGATCCCACAAAGCACCACCACCCTGGGTTATGTTGTGTGAAGCACAGGGACACTCTTGGGACTCTTAGCCAAACAACTGCCAGGACAACACTCCCAGCCATCCTGTCAGCACAGCCAGCCCACCCCACAGGGAAGCAGAGTCAAAAGGAAGGAAGCATGGGCATGCTGGGAAGGGGGTGGAGGCAATAGCATGATGGGAGTCGTAGTCACAGACATTGCTCAGCCTCACAACTGGCCCATCAACACCACCCTGAACCATGCTCACATCACAGGGAGTGGAGAAGGACTCACAAGATGGCTGACACTGGCTACTGCTGTGGGGAGCACAAGGCCCTGCTGCCAACTGTGCACCAACAAACAGCAGGACACCACTGACTGACATCCTGAGAGACAACTTACACTCCCTGCAATGCAAGCACGTTCCATGGTGGGATATCTGGCTGGCTGGGTGGGAAGGGGTACTTGCAGCACTGACCATAGTCACCAGCACCTCCCCTCACACCCCCCCAACACAAACTCCACAGTACCCACCTGGTAGAATGCAATGCCCTCCATCCTAACACAAGATCCCACAAAGCACCACCACCCTGGGTTATGTTGTGTGAAGCACAGGGACACTCTTGGGACTCTTAGCCAAACAACTGCCAGGACAACACTCCCAGCCATCCTGTCAGCACAGCCAGTCCACCCCACAGGGAAGCAGAGTCAAAGGAAGGAAGCATGGGCATGCTGGGAAGGGGGTGGAGGCAATAGCATGATGGGAGTCGTAGTCACAGACATTGCTCAGCCTCACAACTGGCCCATCAACACCACCCTGAACCATGCTCACATCACAGGGAGTGGAGAAGGACTCACAAGATGGCTGACACTGGCTACTGCTGTGGGGAGCACAAGGCCCTGCTGCCAACTGTGCACCAACAAACAGCAGGACACCACTGACTGACATCCTGAGAGACAACTTACACTCCCTGCAATGCAAGCACGTTCCATGGTGGGATATCTGGCTGGGTGGGTGGGAAGGGGTACTTGCAGCACTGACCATAGTCACCAGCACCTCCCCTCACACCCCCCCCAACACAAACTCCACAGTACCCACCTGGTAGAATGCAATGCCCTCCATCCTAACACAAGATCCCACAAAGCACCACCACCCTGGGTTATGTTGTGTGAAGCACAGGGACACTCTTGGGACTCTTAGCCAAACAACTGCCAGGACAACACTCCCAGCCATCCTGTCAGCACAGCCAGCCCACCCCACAGGGAAGCAGAGTCAAAAGGAAGGAAGCATGGGCATGCTGGGAAGGGGGGTGGAGGCAATAGCATGATGGGAGTCGTAGTCACAGACATTGCTCAGCCTCACAACTGGCCCATCAACACCACCCTGAACCATGCTCACATCACAGGGAGTGGAGAAGGACACACAAGATGGCTGACACTGGCTACTGCTGTGGGGAGCACAAGGGCATGCTGGGAACTGCACACCAACCAACAGCAGGACACCACTGTCAGCCATCTTGCCATTGCCCTCACACCCACACACACTGAACTCCCCACAAAAGCAAGTAAGTATGGGAATGCTGGGAAGTGGGGTGGAGGCAATAGCATGATGGGAGTCACAGTCACAGACATAGCTCACCCCCACAACTGTCCCATCAACACCACCCTGAACCATGCTCACATCACAGGGAGTGGAGAAGGACTCACAAGATGGCTGACACTGGCTACTGCTGTGGGGAGCACAAGGCCCTGCTGCCAACTGTGCACCAACAAACAGCAGGACACCACTGACTGACATCCTGAGAGACAACTTCCACTCCCTGCAATGCAAGCACGTTCCATGGTGGGATATCTGGCTGGCTGGGTGGGAAGGGGGACTTGCAGCACTGACCATAGTCACCAGCACCTCCCCTCACACCCCCCAACACAAACTCCACAGTACCCACCTGGTAGAATGCAATGCCCTCCATCCTAACACAAGATCCCACAAAGCACCACCACCCTGTGTTATGTTGTGTGAAGCACAGGGACACTCTTGGGACTCTTAGCCAAACAACTGCCAGGACAACACTCCCAGCCATCCTGTCAGCACAGCCAGCCCACCCCACAGGGAAGCAGAGTCAAAAGGAAGGAAGCATGGGCATGCTGGGAAGGGGGTGGAGGCAATAGCATGATGGGAGTGGTAGTCACAGACATTGCTCTGCCTCACAACTGGCCCATCAACACCACCCTGAACCATGCTCACATCACAGGGAGTGGAGAAGGACTCACAAGATGGCTGACACTGGCTACTGCTGTGGGGAGCACAAGGCCCTGCTGCCAACTGTGCACCAACAAACAGCAGGACACCACTGACTGACATCCTGAGAGACAACTTACACTCCCTGCAATGCAAGCACGTTCCATGGTGGGATAACTGACTGGGTGGGTGGGTGGGTGGGAAGGAGGTCTGGCTGTCAACCAAACACAATCAATGCAGACCATGTTCACACCCCAGAGAATACATAGAAATGCCCAAATAATGCAGGACAATGTGCCACACCAATATCAACCCCTGACTGTGACGACTTAGGACAATACAATGTACAGGCCCGCACCCCGAGGCACAGTCACAACTGTCAGGTGTGTCAACCACTGATGCCTGCAGAAACATGACATACATTGTTTGTGTCTCCCAAAAACAGGTGATGATAGGGACACAGCAGCAGACGCTGAGGAGTCCCAGTCCCAGGCTCAAGAGGATGCCGAGCTCACTGGCGTCGTACAGCCTCTGTCCTCCTCGGACGATGAAGAACAACCTGGCACATCCGGTGCAAGTCAACATGCTGCACCAGCAGGACCACCAGCTGCAGCACCAGCAGGTCCACCAGCTGCACCCCCTGCACCCACCCCTCCAACGACTGTCACCACGAATACCATCCCTGCCGACATGGACAGAATAAGGAACAACACCAGCGCAGTGACCCTGGACCAACCTGGGGCCATGGACACCACCACCACCACCAACCCCCAAGGTGGACCAGGGTTATCTGTGCGTGCAACTGCACACACTGCACATGTCAGCAGGGGTGGTGGGAGGGGTGGGAGACAGAGGTCGCTGCTTGCAGACGTTGCTGGTGTGCATGAAGACCCACAACTGGTACGCATAGCTGATGCGTACCAGTCCAGCACCCGGAGAGCTCAGCCAGGTAGTGGGGCTCCTCAGAGACATCAAACAGCAGCAGGCTGCCCATCATGCCCGCTTGGACTCCCACATGTCCCACGTGGAGTCACACATGTCACGTGTGGACTCCCACATGACCCGCGTGGAGTCCAAGTGGGATGTACTACATGAGATGACGGCGGTGCACAGGGACATTTTACAATGCCTCCGCCAGATGAACAGCAACCAGTCCACACCTCCCTGTGTGCCAACAACATCTGGTACCGAACAAACTGCAACTGCCACAGGGAGGGAGGAGGACTCTGGCGGAGAGTCCCCTGCACCGCAGCAGCCTGCACTTGAGGGCCCCCCCAAGAAGAGGGGTCGTCCGAGGAGGGGAAAGTGAGAGGCTGATGGCCAAGCGCAACTCCCAGGAAGCCTGAACCTGTTCTGGATTTTCGCCTTTGTGCACAGACTGTTCACCCTGTTGATGGCAACACTACTCCCACACATTGCATGGGGAGTACAAGTTGGAACAATGTGTCAGACAACTGTGGCCCCGATACTGGGGATCCTGTCTGCCTGGACTTTCTATTCATCTAGGAACTTGGGATTGCAAGATTCATGTACAGCACAATCCATCCTATGCACTATTATCACAGATGTATCACAATAAACACAATAATACACCATACTTGCCTCTGTCGTGATTCCAACGTGGGTGCTGTTATGGGGATGATGAACAACAAAATTACACTGTGTATGCGAACTGCAACAGCAAGGACAACACAGGCATGTGAGTACAGGCAACGTGACACATATGAGGGAGACACACCACCAGGGCTACACAACACATACACACCTAGGCCATCTGACTCATTGCCTACACTGATGTTGCCAGGGAAGACGGTGCAATGCACAGACACCACACCCATTCCCAGTTGTAGTCAAGTAGCCCACAGGTGCAGTAAGCAAATGGCAGTCAAATGTGTGACCACAGACAACGCACATCACTAAGTGAAGCACAGGTTTATTACACAGTAGCAACATGCCGTAACCACTACAGATGCAAGGTAACCCCACCTGGTAGCGGGCACACAGTCAACAACTGTAGACAGAAGGAAGTCCATGGGTGTGGCGCACATCACCTGTAGGGACACAACAGCTACCAGCCTGGATGTGCAATCACGTCGTCGGTGGACACAGTTGACCAAACGAATCTGAAAGTACCCTGTGAAGGACAGAAATGACACACAGTCAAAAGCAATGGAGTACAGGACAGAACAGCAAAACTCATGCACAATACATGTTACAAGATACCCACCCAGAACCAAGTTAGCATGTGAACACTGTTGGGGAGTACAGCCCACCTGTAAGCACACATCGCAACACACATCCAGTCAAGTAGCCCATGGACACACTCCAACAGCACCAGAGCACCACCCACACATCATGCCAACTCACATCATTGACATGACACCTCAGGATACTCACATTCAGCTAAAGAAGTTGGTGATGAGCTGTGTGCGGACATCACCATCACCATCATCATCATCATCGTCACTGGCATCGTGGTCCAGGCCAGGATCCTCCACAGGTGGCGGATGTTGGTCATCGTCATCCTGGATGAGAGGCAACTCCTTCCGCACTGCCAGGTTGTGGAGCATGCAGCAGACGATGATAATCTTGCACACTTTCGCAGGGGCATATGGGAGGGACCCTCCGGTCTTGTCCAGGCAGCGGAAGCGGCTCTTCAGGAGACCAAAGGTCCGCTCAATCACTCTCCTGGTCCGACCATGTGCCTCATTGTAGCGCATCTGGGCAGGTGTCACAGGGTTCCTGAGGGGTGTCAGCAACCACAGCATGTTGGGGTATCCCGAGTCACCTACGGACAGACAAGTGCACATCAGCTGACTTGGAAAAGTGGGCGGAATACTACAGATCAGATCACACACAATGGCACAAAGTCAGTACACACCGACAAGCCAGGCACGCTGGTTCTGCATCTGTGCCATCAACCTGGGGATGCGACTACTCCTCATCACAAAGGCATCGTGTGCTGAACCAGGGAAACGGGCACACACGTGTGTGATGGTCATGTCTGCAAGACACACCACCAGTGCATTGACCGAGTGGTAGTGCTTGCGGTTCCTGTAGGCCTGCTCCTGGGCCTGTGGTGGTACCAAAGCCACATGTGTCCCATCAATGGAGCCAATGACATGCGGCATCCTCCCCAGGGCATAAAAGTCACTCTTCACGTCAGTGAGTCGTCGCAGTCTAGGGAAATAGATGTACCGGTTCAGGAAGAGTAACATTGCCGCCAAGAAATCGCGGAGCACACGGCTGAACATGGTCTGTGACATCCCACCAGCAGACGCCACAGTATGTTGGAAGGTACCGGTGGCAAAGAAGTGTAGGGCTGCCATCACCTTCACCTTGGGGGTCAGCGCTGTAGGATACGGCCGGCCAGGCTGCAAATGTGGGGACAACTGCACTGCCAAATCCTCAATCAGCTGCCTGGTGAAGCGGTACCGTCGGATGCTGTCCCGTTCCACCATCGTTGCCAGGTCTGGGAATGGCCGATGGACAGCAGGAGCCCTGCAGTGCAGAGGAGAAGTAAGCAAGATCGTCAGTCACCCCACATATGCGGCATTGAACACACTCAAGATCCCAACATACATCATCATGAGGCACAACTACATGAAGTGTGCAGTACCGGAACGACATGTATGGTACATACATGGCCAACATCTGTCAACACTGTCCTACAGGTGGCATCAATTTGTCCCAGGTTGGCCCATTGGATATCATGATGCTGTGTCACAGTCACCCCCCCAGTGACATGTGAGGACAGATGTGCCCCAGGCACCACAGCTCAACGACAGGCACATTCCCAGGGACCCTGTAATGCCACATGGACACTGGCATCACCTGGAGTATCATGTGTACACCACAACAAAACAAACATGACCCCCACAGGTAGTGGCCACACTTGCCATGGCAGGAGAGCCATGGACGTCTGTGACACACACGCACAACATCAGAGTCCATGCACACACAACGTGGATGTGGAGACTGTCTCCCATTGTGCACATGAAATCAGAGACATTGTAAACACTACATGCGCAAAGACTGTGGAGGGCCATCACTATTGTGCCACTGGGACACCCTGGCTCAAACATACCGTCCCACATGGGACTCACGGGGTATGTGACATGACATACACAAACACCACTGTGAAATGTGACCATGGCACATGCACAGATATGAACAGTTGCACATCACAGTGGTCACGTACACGTAACACCCAGGATCCTGTCCCCATTAACACGTGCACAGCCTGGGGGTGGCTGCCCACAGGTGACACCCACAGGACAACATGTACACCAACATACACACAATAGGAAATGCAGCCTTACATGCCTTATGATAAGGTTTGGACAGGCTGTCGTGATGTAGGTGTGCCCCTCACTCCCTGGGAGCTATCTGTGGCTGGCATATGTCCATCTGAGACAGGCATGCTGACATATGCCAGTCACATGTACAGTGATGCGTTGAACAGCAATGGACCGATCGGTGCCTCCGGCCGGCCCATTGCTTTCAATGTGTGCGGGTACGCGTTGTACCCCTGTGCGCGTTGAACAGCAATGGACCGATCGGTGCCTCCGGCCGGCCCATTGCTTTCAATGTGTGCGGGTACGCGTTGTACCCCTGTGCGCGTTGTACTGCAATGGACCGATCGGTGCCTCCGGCCGGCCCATTGCATTCAATGTGTGCGGGTACGCGTTGTACCCCTGTGCGCGTTGTACCTCAATGGACCGATCGGTGCGCACCCATTGACAATGGGCTTGCCTGGCAACGGACGCGTTTTCGAATATTCGAACGAGTCGGTTGCTGGAAAATCAGTTGGTCACCCACAACAATGTTGCAAAATCATGTATGTCATGAAGTTGAAATTTTGAAGGATGCTGTGGGCGTGTTTTGGTGCTGCTATTCCATGGATTGGCCAGATTCAGAAGATGCAAACGACTTGGACCTATCACTTTGGACACAAGGGACAGTATCTGCCTCTCCAGCACATATATATTGCTGCATGTTCCCCTGAGAGCCCACTTGCCTGCACTACATGCTCCAGGACGACATCTGCCACTGCACTGCTGCTGTCTCTGCCCCTCTGGACCCTGCAATGGCACGTACTGTGGAGAGAGCCCCAGCCTTCAGCCTTGAAGAGAACCAGGCCCTGCTGGACAGCCTACTTCCACAGTACAGCAAGCTGTATGGGACACCAGGGGAGCAGGTGAGTGTTCTGTGCACTGCCTTTCTGAATGTGCATTTTGTCTGACTAGCAAGGCTGAGAGTCAGCACACCACTGGCTAGCAGGCTCACTGAGTAGTTGTCACCCCCATAGTGTGTAGTGACTTGCACTGGACAGGTATGGTGCAGTGACAGTGCTTCTGAACAGGGTTTTACTCCCCATGCAATGATACCATGTAGTGACTTCTGGAAAACTGTCCATGGGCAGCCGTGCACTGCCTGGGTACACCATGTGCCCCTGTGATTGCGACATGTATATGCAACTGTGTCATGCACGGATATGTTGTATGTGTAGTAATGGCCTTATCACTTTGTCATCCTGACAGGCTTCTGCCCATCGGAAGCATGAGATCTGGAAGGACATCGTCCGGGCTGTCCGGTCCGTGGGGGTCTACAAGCGCCGGATCCGCAACTGCCAAAAGAGGTGGCAGGACCTTCGGGGCTGGACCCGGAGGATTGCACGGGTCCAGCTGAAGCTGTCGCCTCCTCGCAGGAGGGGCGGAACACGGACCCTGACCCCCACATGCTCAGGATCCTGGCGGTGGTCTTTCCAGACCTGGATGGGCAGCTGAAGGCCAGAGAGCAGCAAGGAGGGGTGAGTCAAAGACTGCACTGTGTACTCTGTCTAACATGCTATGTGCCCTCCTCGGGCCAGGTTGAACTGCCACAGTACAGCAGTCATGTTGTCCAGGAGCCATGTCCCTCTATTGTGCACTGCCCACTCCTCATCTGATACCCAGGTGTGGCCCTTACATGCAGGGAATTCTGTCACTTAGGACTGTGTCCTTGCAGTTTGCTTGACTCAAGGTGGGAGACAGCATCTGTTTCCCTGACTCTGTGGTGGGCATCATGGGTGGGTCCATTGCTTACACAATGCCTGTATTCTGACATGTATTCAGCGTGTTACTTTGATCTGTGGTCCAATTGCTGAGCTGATCCACCACATGTGGCTGGGGTACCTGGCACACACCCATGCTGCGGGTGGGAACAATGTTTGGGCCCCAGGAGTATGTATATGACGTGTGTCACACATACTTAGCCAGCTGCCTACAGTCCAGGGCTCATCCCTCATTCATGTGGGGCTGGACAGTCATGCCTACTCCAGGCCATACAATACACTCTGTACTCCCACTCCCGTGTATCAGAGGACACATTGTGCACAGTGATTTGACCCCTCAGGTGTCTGCCTCTGTGTCAGTGTGCTGTGGATTAGTCGCCAGGACTGCTGTGGAGTTTCTTGGTAGGGGCTCAGCATGCCACTGGAGATGTGACCATAGGAGACGATACTTGTGTGACACATAGGTGTCTGATCAGCTGCCCATGCAGACTGGGGCATGTAAATGTGAAGTTCAGGCAGCTGTTCCCCATGCACAGCAGAGTGTGAGGGGCTCAGGTTCAGAGGGTAGTGTCACAGGTCTCCCATATGTCCAATAGGTATGACCTGGACAGATGAGGGTTAAGAGGATGTGTTGTGGGGGGATGTACATGTGCACTTGTGCAGCTCCAGGACTTGCATTCCCCATGACCTACTATTGTGACACAGTGCAGAGTGTTGTTGTCTGGCTGCAAAGTCATACATCACTGAGACAGTGATGTATGACTTTGCAGTCATGCCTCCGCCATGGCATGTGTCTACTGATTGGTGATCCTGCAGGGGAGTGACATGTGCTACATGCACACCATAGTGGCGCTGGCTATCAGGACATGGGTGCATCATGGTGTCTGTCGCTGGTATGCATCACATGCATTTCCTATTTGACTCTGGGCATCCCTTACATCCGTAAACCTGTACTGACTCAGTGGCAAGAGCTGTGATGTGTCCACACCGTGTCCTCTGCACTGTCCAACTACTGTGTACTTGGTGCATGTGTCAACACTGGGGTGTTGCAATCCAACAGACACCAGACAGATGGGTGCAAGGCCATGTGGGATGTGAGTGCCATGCTTGGCATCAGACTGACAATTGACTTCTCCTGTTCAATTAGTGCACTTTTAGCAATGTACAACTAATGATGCCAGGGCTTGCTCTGTGATGTGCTGTGCTCACAGTGGTGTGTGCGTTATGTGCAGGTGACTGATGTCTGTCTGTTTCCCCATTGTTTGCAGATACATCCACGGCCACGGAAGGGGACAGCTCCACGGACCAGGAGGAGCCGGAGAGCCAGACTGGGTCAGCAGCCGAGGAGTGGTCGGAGGGACCCAGTGGCACGGAGGGCGAGGGGAGCCACACCGAGGAGTCCTCAGCAGCATCCACCTCAGCTGAGGACCAGAGCAACTCGGAGGATGACTCCCTTGTGGAGGCGGGTGTCAGCAGCCACCACACCCCAGCTAGTGTTGCTGTCCCCGCCACCACCAGCACCACCACCGCCCTCCCATCGGCTCCCATTCCCCAGGTCCGTGGAGGCTCCCATGTCCGGGAGCGTGTCTCCTTTGGGCCAGGCACCGCACCCCCTGCCCCTGTGTCCCCTGCTGCCCTGAGGGAGGAGTCTGTGTACCTCCTTCGCCAGCTCCATGTAGGGCAGACAGCCATGCTGAGTGTCCTCCATGCGCACACCGCGCTGTTGACTCAGCTGGTGTCGTTCATGGAGGGCATCTCATCGGGCATGTCTGACCTACAGAGGGGCAATAGGTCCATGGACTCCTCCCTGACGGCAGCAGTGTCCCTCCTCAAACGGTCCCTCACCCCTCCTGCCTCTGCTCCATCCACACTCCCCAGCACCTTACCCATCCCAGGCACACACACACTGGCACAGGCACACACCAGCACACACACATCCAGCACACTGACACACACGCCAATGACAAAACGCACACGCACGCACATTCAGGGGACTGAAGCCAGACTCACAGGGGATGGGGCCCTGGAACACACACACGCATCCACATGCACTGCGCAGTCCTCAGTTCCCTCTCCCTCCAAAGCACCCTCCCTTGCCTCACCTGCAACCCCAAAGTCACAGCAGCTCTTCCTCTGTGACCTCGGCCTCTTCCCCACCAATGAAGCTGCTCCAGCGTCCCGGGGGAAGAGGAAGCCCACCCACACGGAGCAGAGTGCCCCTCGCCCCCGGACACCCTCCCCCAGGCGCAGACGGACTGAGGCCCCCACCCGCAAGTCCCCCGGAGTGCTAAGAGCAAGACCCCGCCACCGCCCTGCAGCTCAGGCACAAGGTCTCCGTCCTCCATCCCTCAGGCCCCCACTGCACAGGTGCCCCCACCACACCCTGCCCCAGGTTCCCCCACCCACAGATATACCATCCCCAAGATGCTCCGGCCTTCTCCCCCTGCCACTTGCTCTCCCAGCACCACACCCCCGCTGCGCTTGTCTGTGCCACTGATGTGGTGAGGGTGTCCTCCCCTCTGTCCAACCCACCTTGCCTGTTCCCCATTCTCCTCCCCTGGAGGTAGGCACTGCAGTGGAGTCCACTACCGCCCTGTCTGACTTGGGCACTGCAGTGGCGGACCTGTCCACCCCATCTGCAGGGTCCACTGCAGTTGTGCCGGCACCCACGACATCTGTGTCATGCCCCCCAGTTGTGCCGGCACACACCATGTCAGACACCTCCACTGCAGTTGTCAGTGGCTCTCCAGCACCCACCACCCCTTCCCTGACTCCCCCTGGTGAGCCCTGATCCTGTCCCTGCGGTGCCTGGCCTGCCCCCCGGTTGCCCCTCCTAGTGGATTGTCCCTGGTATTGTGCAGGCATGTGTAGGGTGACATCTGCCAGTGTCACCCTGTTTGAACTTTGACAATGGACTGGCCATTGGCCTTTGCTCTAATTTCTTCTGGACGTCGTTATCAAACAACACATATGCTGAATAAAGCAACTTTCTTTTCTCTAGTGCTCATGCTTCAGATGTACATGTTATTGGTGCAGCTAACCATGCCCTTGCTGCAGTGATGGTGATATCTGGTCTCATGATTATGAAGTGTTACTGTGCAGGAACCCATGTGGTCCAGGGGGAATGTGTCCTATCATGTGGTGTATCCATGTCATCAATAGCAGCATCTGAGGGTGTCATGTGTTCAGTATTTGGCAATGGGTTTCCTACTTACATTGGCAATTTCATATCTGTGGCTTCCACCCCTGCACATCTGTTGTGCCTGCCATCGTTGCATTTGTCTACTTCCCTGACCGTGTTGCCATCTCCAGTGGACATGCAGGTTTGGGCATCAATGGGGAGGGACTCATCCGTGTAGTCAGTGCAACATTGCTATACAAGTGTGTTGGATCTGTGCTGATGATTCCGTTGGCACATCCATGACCAGGCTGATGTGATGGGAGCCCTCATTTGGTGCTAATTGTTGATTGTGTGACCAAGTGCTCAGCTGACATGATGGGGCCCTACTGAGGCAACATATGGCACAGCTTTCCTCACACAGGAGTGGAGTCCCCTCATGGCAGTGTGTACACGTGTGACATTGCCTGCGCCCAAGGTGTGTGTTGTATGTGCATGTCTGTGTGTTCACTTTCATTCATCTGCGCATGCTGTGATCCCTAGTGTTGTACCTGTTTGTGATGCTTGCTGACTTGAGCTATGTTCCCCCAAAGTCTTCTCCCTGTGTTCTCTGTGATGTGGGTGCATGGCACATTACTGGTCATCAGGGTGTCACCCATAGGTGTGTTTGCTGTCAGGGCAGAGTTTGTGTGCTGACGCAGATGGGTCACAGTCAGGTTTCCCTTTGGCACTTGTTGTTTGCCCCTGTCATGTGATTTCCAGTTTGTGTTATCTTTCAGTGATTGTGACACGTTGTGTGTGTGACTGCTGGCACTCCTTAGGGTCCGGGCTGCAATGTTGGTTGTTGTCTATGTGTGTTCTTTGTGGGTGACCTTGGCTTCTTCATTGGTGTGTGACTGTGGCTGGGATCCCATTGGTCGGTGTGGTATTGCCGTCATGTCCATGTACAGCGTAGTGTGCAGTGTGTCAGACATTCAGGAGTCTTGTTGAGTGTCCATGTGTGATGTGTTTCTACACCTTGGTTCCCACCCACCACCCTGGAATAGTCATGGGTGCATGTGCAATGTCACCAGTGCATGTGTACTTCACTGCTGCACATTGTTGGAGGTCGAGGGGTGTGGTCTTGAGTGTGTGCAGATGAGAGTTGTTGCCCGGCTAGTCCCCTGCCTCCATGTTGGCCTTGGCTTACTGGCCATGCTGATTGATTTGTGCTTGTGTAGGTGTGATGGTAGTTAGTTGCTCAGGACACCTGACTGTGGTTCACAGTGTGAACGACATTTAGCTTTGTCATCACAGTGGTATTTTTCTTCAGCCCAGGGTCACCACATTGTGGGGGCCCTGGGGGTGGTGCTGTGGTGTGTCTGTGACTTGCTGTGTCAGTTGTTGTTCCTACGTGCCTGTGTGACATGTGTGTTTTGTGCTCCCTCTCACCTGTCAATGCCTGCTTGCCCACATAGGGGATTTGGATCCATGAGTTACCTTAGTGTGGCAGTGTATGCACATCTGTATGATTGGTATTCAGCTCTCCTCATGTGTTGTGTTGTTGCCTGGGGACACTGGCACCCCCACCCCTCACCTGCTGTGTATGATGACAGTGTTGGTCTGCCTGTTTGTGTTTGTGCATCTGCACCACTGCATTGGCATATCTTGGGTGTGCCATTGGCTGTATGTTGTTTGGTGTGTTTCCCCTGCTGTCCCTGGGACTCCTAGGTCATCGGTCAGCACAGTGATCATGGTTTGTGTGTCCCATTGCTGCCATGGTATGGTATCTGTTCACCTCACATCTGCTGTCTCCACAGGGTATCTGCATTTGTGTGCCCATTGGTGCAAATATGTGGTTCTGCATTCTGATGGTCACTTCTGTCATTGTGTCATTGATGACTGTTGACGGTCTCAGCCCCCATGGGTGTTGTTTGTCTGCACATGGCCAAAGGAATGTTTCATTTGCACTGCAGTATTTGGCTCCCCCAATTTATGTTGCAATGGGACACATACACTACTTTGCCACAGATGAGTTTTTGGTTCTGTGACCAGGAATGATCCATGCAGTTTGGCAGTTGCAGCTCTTTCTTTGTCAACAATTACCTTTTGGTCACTGTGATGATGAGGGTGTAGACCCCATTGCCACAATGGTCAAAATGTGCTTCAGCTATGGACCCCACACTTACCTTTTGGTCACTGTGATGATGGGGGTTTAGACCCCATTGCCACAATGGTCAAAATGTGCTTCAGCTATGGACCCCACACTTGCCTTTTGGTCACTGTGATGATGGGGGTTTAGACCCCATTGCCACAATGGTCAAAATGTGCTTCAGCTATGGACCCCACACTTGCCTTTTGGTCACTGTGATGATGGGGGTTTAGGCCCCATTGCCACAATGGTCATGGGCTGCTTGCATTATGGGTGCCACACACATATATGTGTGGCACATGTGCTAGGGGGTCACATTGTATGTTCAATGTCATGTTCGGTGTTGTAGGCATTTGACACAGCCTGCTCACACGCTTGTCATGGTGGTGGGGGGATGTCTTAATCTTGCATTCCCTAGGTTGTGGTGTGCTTGTTGTGTCATGCATTGTCCATCCTATGAGTGGGGGTGGTAGTAGTGGTAGGCATCCAGCCCCCTGGCTAAGGGTGGTAGTAGTGGTGGGCATCCTGCCCCCCTGGGTGAGGGTGGTAGTAGTGGTGGGCATCCTGCCCCCTGGCTAAGGGTGGTAGTAGTGGTGGGCATCCTGCCCCCCTGGGTGAGGGTGGTAGTAGTGGTAGGCATCCTGCCCCCCTGGGTGAGGGTGGTAGTAGTGGTGGGCATCCTGCCCCCTGGCTAAGGGTGGTAGTAGTGGTAGGCATCCTGCCCCCTGGCTAAGGGTGGTAGTAGTGGTAGGCATCCTGCCCCCTGGCTAAGGGTGGTAGTAGTGGTAGGCATCCTGCCACCCTGGCTAAGGGTGGTAGTAGTGGTAGGCATCCAGCCCCCTGGCTAAGGGTGGTAGTAGTGGTGGGCATCCTGCCCCCTGGGTGAGGGTGGTAGTAGTGGTGGGCATCCTGCCCCCTGGCTAAGGGTGGTAGTAGTGGTAGGCATCCTGCCCCCTGGCTAAGGGTGGTAGTAGTGGTAGGCATCCTGCCACCCTGGCTAAGGGTGGTAGTAGTGGTAGGCATCCTGCCCCCGTGGGTGAGGGTGGTAGTAGTGGTAGGCATCCTGCCCCCATGGCTAAGGGTGGTAGTAGTGGTAGGCATCCTGCTCCCCGTGGGTGAGGGTGGTAGTAGTGGTAGGCATACTGCCCCCTGGCTAAGGGTGGTAGTAGTGGTAGGCATCCAGCCCCCCTGGCTAAGGGTGGTAGTAGTGGTGGGCATCCTGCCCCCCTGGGTGAGGGTGGTAGTAGTGGTGGGCATCCTGCCCCCTGGCTAAGGGTGGTAGTAGTGGTGGGCATCCTGCCCCCCTGGGTGAGGGTGGTAGTAGTGGTAGGCATCCTGCCCCCCTGGCTAAGGGTGGTAGTAGTGGTAGGCATCCTGCCCCCTGGCTAAGGGTGGTAGTAGTGGTGGGCATCCTGCCCCCCTGGGTGAGGGTGGTAGTAGTGGTGGGCATCCTGCCCCCTGGCTAAGGGTGGTAGTAGTGGTAGGCATCCTGCCCCCGTGGGTGAGGGTGGTAGTAGTGGTAGGCATCCAGCCCCCTGGGTAAGGGTGGTAGTGGTGGTGGGCATCTGGCACCCCCTGGCTAAGGGTGGTTGTGGTGGTTGGCATCCAGCCCCCCTGGGTTGGGGTGGTGGCGCGCATTCAGGCCCCTGTGTGCATATGTGGCATTGGTGATGGGCATCCCGCCCCTATGGTGCTGCTGTTGCAAGTATATTCAGATTCCCAGTGTATGTGTGTGATGTGTCGTGTACGTGGTGTATGTGTTTTGTGGTTGGTGTCTGACTTACCTTCTGCGCCGTACGCGTCCGTGCCTGTTCCGGTAGTAGATGTAGAATATTGGTATGATCGGGACGAAGGGATTCATGGTTGGTTCGTGTCGTTCGTCCTTCTCGTTGCTTCGCGTCGTCCTCGTCGCTTGGCTTCGTCCTCGTCGCTTCGCTTCGTCCTCGTCGCTTCGCGTCGTCCTCGTCTGTGCTGTGTTCGTCTCGTAGCCGTGGATCGTGTTGTGGCGCGATTCGGAGCTTATGTGCGCCTCTCCCGGATGCTTTGACGTGCCGTGCGTAGCGACGGGTTCGGCGCGTACGGAAAGCGCATCGTACTTGTCCGGCCGGACGGGGCTGCATTTTCCCTTCCGTGCGACTCGATTCGGCGTTTCCGGATTCGCCTCGGTCGGAGAACAGGACCTGGTTTGGGTGAGTACGGCTCGGCCGGAATTTTTGCTGTTGTGCGCATCGTACTTGCTCGTTCGGTGTGCTGTACGGATCGGTCGGGAAACTGGCTTTCGCATGGCTTTTTTCCCGACCGAATAGTATTGGGTGCGCCTCCGACCGAGATCGGAATCGGCCCCCTAGTGTGTGTCACCACCCAGCTGTGTATTCTCCAAGTCTTGGGTCTGCTTCTAGAACCTTAACAATCAGGGTCGGACTGGCCTACAGGGAAATCAGAAAGTGCCCGAGGGGCTGGTCTGAAAAGTGTGTTGGCCGTTTTTTTTTAGGTTTGTTGGCCTATTTTATGGTCTGGTGGGCTGGTTTTTACGGTTGATTTCCCTGAAACAAACACTGCTTGTAGCAAAGACAAATGCATGCATACCTTGCAAAACACCTACATAGTGTATCTTTACAAGTACAAAACTGCCCTATTTACAAATGTGGGCCACTTTTTTAGCTAGAGAACACAATAGTATGCCCCTGGGTCTAGTTCAATTTTAAAGTGTTGGGGTATCCCTTTCTTAGGACGATTACCCTCACCCACCCTTAGGTGGCATGCTTCATCATAGGGGATCTACTTGCACTACGAGCCTAGTTGTAGTGCAGGCTACAACCCCTTCACTGAGAGGGAGGAGCTCAGGGATGTTTTGATAGAGATGGTGAGGTGTACTAAACCTCTGGATGAGCAGGGTGTGGGGAGGGAGTGAGTGAAAAAGTGAAAGTGACTAAAACTTACTCTATGATATGCTAGACAATTTTAATATTGCAATCATAGGTCAGGATTAAAAAAACAGCACAGACAGAGGGAGATTCAATCTGTCAGAGAATTGGGAAGGTTGACATGTTTCAGCCTAGCGCTCCCTGTAGGGCTGCAGCGGCTTTCATCAGGACCAAAGTGTGTATAAAAAGTGAAGTGCCAATAACCACTTGGATTGCTTTGAAACAGTGGGGAAGTGTTTATACTAAACCAGTAGGTGGAGTGGTGAATCACTCAAACGTAGATTATACTGGTCAGAAAGCTCCCTAGAAAGAGAAACAAAATAGGTGCATTTAGCAAAAGTAAAAAAAACACACAACCCCCAATATACACGACTCTAATTAAAGTGCTTGTGATGATCTAGATCAATGTAAGAGTGATATAAAGCACCTACTCGAAATGTCGGGTGAGCACATAGATACCTGTAACCTTGGTATAACAGACTCAAGGCAGCATCCAATACCTATGAAAAACACATAGAGGTGGTGATAAGATATGACTATAAAACGTAGTCAGGAAACACACACAGAGTATACAGTTGACTTAGCAGGTGACAAACAGAGAAAAAAGTCATTGATAAGCAATGTGGATAAGAAACTTGCTATGATATTCTATGAGGAGCAGAAGGTGTCATAGGGTTAGGGTTTCTCCCTTTAATTGGTAAGCATGAGCACCCAACCTGTTCTAAAACCGGACGTAGTGGCTCAAGCAGCAGGAAGAGGCCACTTCAAGTTTCAAGTAAGTGCGCTTGCATTACCAAAGGAGAGCGAAGAGCATAAGCATCGACATCAAAACTCAAAGACAGCTTGGACACAAAATTTGTGTGTATAATAGCAACACATACTACATAGAGTCAGGAAAAGCATGCACAGCATAGTTAGATTGAAAGTAAGCCTGGGCGGAGTTCGCGGAGTTCCGCGTAAAACTCCGCCGCGCTACGTGGAGCTCCTGCGAGCAGCGGAGTGCGGTAGATAAATACTGTTTGTGGTGATTTTCAGTGCCAGGTGCTTGTCCGCACTGTGCAATCATCGCAAACGGCACCATGCACAGCGCAAGCAGGCGCTGCTTCCTTTCTGCCGCTTGAGTACATTTTTACTTGAGCAGCAGCTTTCTCAACGCGAACGGGCGGTTTCTCAATGCGAGCGGTCGTGATCGTACGCGACCACTCGCAATGAGAAATCTGACAACCCGCGTTGAGAAATCTTGCCGGGATGTTGATTTTCCACGCTCGGGCTCACCAACTTAATGTTGACGATCGCGAACGAGGAAACATCTCGCTGGGAGGTGGATTTTCCTCGCTCGCTCTCACCAACTTGATGTTGACGAACACGAGCGAGGAAACAAACTCCACTACGCTACACGAAGCAGGGTTTTTCAGAGCTCTGCGTAACGCGGAGTGCGGAAAACTCCGCAAACTCCACAAGCGGAGCAGAGTTTACCGCCCAGACTTCATTAAAAGACAGACCATGCAGATGTCAGCAAAAACAAACTGTCAATTTCACCAGGACATGATGCAAAACCAAACCCACAGCAGCAAGTTAGACGGGTTATCGAATTGCGCCCCGGTTGGGGGAGGAAATATGAACATACCTACTGGCGGAAAAACGCGGCCTCAACGTAGCCCCATACCCGGAAGTTAATCGAGCCATCTATACTTCCGTTCACGCAGGAAGAACGCCCTCCGGCTGATGACGTGAGATGCACCGTGTCACGGAGGGTGGGTCCTCGTCGCTCTGTGGAAAGTCAGAGAGGTGTTGGGAAATGTGGTGCAGATTACCAATCTGGGAACACAGAATGATAGCTGCCATAGTAGGCTCAGTCAAGAACAGTTTCTTGTTTGTGTATTGACTCACATATCCCCTACATGTTAGAATGCAAACTGTGGGGCAGATTTACAAGAAGGTCCCACAGCGTGGCACCGCAAGCCCTTTGGCTGCACCATCTGTGGCACTTTCAGAGCATAGGAATGCGACATATTTACAATGATATGTCGCATTCCTGTGCTCTCCCCTGCGCTGGTGCAAAAACAGCTGCCATGCGCCGGCGCAGGCACCCTTGCACCATGGTGCAAGGATGCCTGCGTAATGGGGAGATTGTTTTTGTGCAGGAAGGGGTACCTTCCTGCACAAAAACAATCACTACAGGCATCATTTTCCTCATTCAATGCGTGCTGTAGAATGCAGCACGCATTGAAAGAGGAAAAAAACGAGGAGAAATGAAAACATTTCTTCTCGTTGAGCCACGCTACGCCACCCCTAGGGTGGCGTAGCATACTGACCCATTTCCAGGTTTACGAGTCCTCATAAATCTGGAAATGTGTCTGGTTCCATGGGTGTTGCGTGGGAACACCCACAGCCAAACCCATGGAATGGCCCTTTCACTCAAAGTGGCTTTTCCTGTCCTTGTAAATATGGGGCAGAGAAATGCGCTCCCAGTGCGTCACAAAAAGTGATGTACAGGCAGCGCAAGGGGCTTGTCAATCTGCCCCTGTAAGTCTAGAAATGACAGAAGACCGTCAGAAATGAAAATAGAGTTGAACCGAACAGTATTGTCCCACAGGTCTCATAATAGTACCCATTGGAATAGGTGCAAAAGCATGATTAAAAGCAGCGATTTTTATAGCGAGTTGCCTTGTAAAGAAACAATCGCTAGGGGTGCAGCATCCTAACCATGACCAGATAGTCGTATGTAGTGTATGATAAAGACGCTAGTGTGAATCAAACAGAGTAAATTATCAGAAATTCTGACAGCAGAACAGGAAAGAAGCAGAGATAAAGGAGAGATAGCCAGCCTAGTGTTGTTCCAGGCGATCCTATGGGCAAGACTGAGAAAACCAAGGAATGTCATCGTTAAGACCTTGGCTGTCACTCTTAAGTCTAAAAACCCAACGTTGCTCCTTTTTAAACAAGATTTGGGTCATATTGGCAATTGGTTGGGAAATGCCTGGTTTGTCCAGTACTATCCATGTCAGTTTATTAGGTCCATGTTTCATGTCACAAAAGTGTGTTGTCAGTTTAGTAGTTATTTTGTTGCATCGAATTGTGCTCTTGTGTTCTGAGATGCGGATCTTAACTTTCCTAGAAGTCATTCCTACATATCTCAGGCTGCAAGGACATATAATTAGGTAAATCAGATTGTTAGAGTTACAATTCGTATAATGGTGTAGCAACCAAGGCCGTTCTGTGCCTATGGCAATGTGTGTGGTATGTACAGTCTGAGCACAAACGCTACATGAACCACAAGGAAAATGACCTCTGACAGGTTGTGAGTCCCAGAGGGTGTTTTCATGTGTAGCGGGCTTGGTGCGTGGTCTGGTATGCACCAGTTTGTCTCTCAGATTCATGCTTCGTTTGAAAGCGAACATAGGTTTAGGGAGTAAGCGTGATCCTTTGTTCAAGATCTTCCAGTTTCTAGTGATAGATTTTTGTATCAAACTTGACCTATTGCTAAAAGTGCTCACACATATCAAACGGTCAGTGGGTTCTTTGTGGGGACGTGCTTCTAGGAGGGCTTCACGGTTGTTATTCTTGGCTCTTTTGACCGATCTCTTAATCAGGGTCCGTGGGTATTGACGATCCAGGAGTTGACATTCTAGATTCTGTGCATGGTTCTTGAATTTCTCAACATCTGTGCAATTATGTCTCAGACGTAAGAATTGGCCAAAAGGTACATTTTCTCTCAACGATTTTGGATGAAAGCTAGTGTAAAACAAAAGCGAGTTTTTAGCCATTGGTTTTTTGTAAAGTTCTGTTTGTAATCCACCAGGTGTGGTGTAGATCAGCAAGTCAAGAAAAGGTAGTTTGTCTTAACTAAATACGCAGGTGAACTTTAGGTAGTCATTACAGTTGTTAAGCCACAGATGAAAGCTGGTTTTTTCCTCTGACGTACCCCGCCAGATGACCAGTACATCATATATATAGCGCCTCCAGAGGTGGATGTTGGACAAAAACGGGTTGTGGGACATGAGGATCAGCTCTGTCTCAATGGAATGGACGTACAAATTCGCTATACTAGGGGTGAATGTACTGCCCATTGAAGTTCTGGAAATCTGGAGGATTAAGTCATCTTCAAATTGAAAGAAATTTTCTTTCATAGCAAGCGTTGCACAGCACATGATGAATGAAATGGGTGTTTTTGAATCCAGGGCTTTTGTTCTTAAAAGGGATTCAATTGTGGTTAGTGTTTGGTCTTAGGGAATGAAAGTGTACAATGATTCTACATCAAAAGATACAAGAAAATCTGTATCTTTATTGAAGTCAACATTCTGGAGCACATTGAGGACAGCTTTAGTGTCCTGTAAAAAAGTCAGCATCGCCAGGACTAATGGACGTACAAAAAAATCTACAAATTGAGAAAGAGGCTCTAATAAAGAACCAATTCCAGAACTGATTGGGCGCCTAGGAGGAGGTCTCTGGTCTTTATGAATTTTGGTAAGAACCTAAAAGTAGGGGGTATCTGGATCCCTATTGACCAGGAATTCTGCATTTTATTGGTAATCCACCATTGTTCTTTTGCTACAGCTACTGCTGTGATGATGGTTTTGAGGAGTCTTTTACTAGGATCAGCCTTATGAGGGCGATAAGCTCTGTTCACTGACAGTTGTCTGCGACATTCGTCTCTATAGGAAATGGTGTCCATGATAACAATGGCACTGCCTTTATCAGCTGGCTTTATTGTGATAGATGTTTCAGTGCTGAGATTGAGGAGTGACTCTTGTTGTTTCCTGGACAGATTCCGGTATGAGGGTTGGACCACCCATGAGTTGAAATTTTGATGCTAAAGCGCCCAAATTATCTCTACCTAATTCGGCATATGTATCTTCGATAATTTTAGGTAATTCACGTTCCTGCTCTATAGGAGTGAAATACCTCAGGCGTTGGCGTATTGCCACTGCTGCTGCCTCCCCTTTTCTGTTTGCTAATATGATAGTTGATACCTGGGCAGAATTTCCTAACAATATCATCCCTAAGTTCAGAGCAGGTTCTGCTCCATACTCATTCTGTCTGTGTCTCAATATATCTGGTATTACTGCTATTTAAGGGATACCATGAGTTCTGGCATATATGGCAGCGAAAACTGTACCCCAAGAGGTACAATCCTCTATCTGGGGAACTATCCCCATTGGCAAGCAGATTGTTAGCATTCTGTGTTTTTCTTGCAGGCTTGTGCGTGGAAACACTGCTTCTAACTGTGTTATTTTCGGAGCTATCAGAATGGTATTTGTTTACGTCTAGAGGGCATTTTACTCATAACTGCGTTTAGTGTTTGTGGAGTTATTTTAGTTGCAGTCCCCTGAATCTGTACTGTTGATGTAACCCTTGCTGGCTGAAGTGTGAGTGTTCTCATAACAAACTGTGTTAAACTTCTGTAAAGTTGTATTATTTCTTTATGTAGTGGACGTAAGTCTGCTACTGGCATTGTGTCAATGTCTGGATGCAGTGTGTAGGCCGATAGGACCGGCCAAGTGGCACCATCTCTGCCGAGTGGACCGAGTCTTACTTTATCTTTTGTGTGTGAGAGGGCACCTTTAAACCAGTTTATGTGCTCCTGGTAACTTCAATGTCCTCGTATGGACAATATTCTTCTGGTATTTCATGTTCAGTGTAAAAATGAAACGTATTTGTGCGTGCATCTGCTGGTGGGAATTTGACCCACGAAAAGAATACCTCTGTCCTGTATGACTTGTGTGCCTCAATTACGAATGTTACTGTCCCACCTATAGATGTGACTCCAAAGTCTGCTAATTTTACAGCAAGGGCAGTACTGACATTTTCTAAAATGTTTATTTCTCCTTCTACTCCCCTTTCCTCTGCTTGTAACACAGCGGCCTCTTCGGCAGACATTGTTGAAAGAGTTTCAAGGAGACTAAGATAAGATTTTATGATTAAACTTATAGCTAATGTCACGTGGCCGATAGGTACATTGTCGACATCACTAAGGGGCCGATTATGATGGCGGACGGAAAACCCTTCCGTCCGCCGTGGTCGTGGTAAAAAACTGCCTGCATGTACAGCAGCATTGCTGCCGGTCAGATTACGATGCAATGCACGTAAAATCCAACCGCGGCAGACGGAGTACACAAAAGACCATCCGCCACGGTCGGAAAATCTGCAAATCCGGCTGTGGCGGACGAGGAAAGCTGTTCAATGAACTAAAAAGGCCGCTATTGCCGCGGTATGACCGCACGGCTAATTACGATGAAATTCCGGAGCTGGCGGAACGAGCATTGCGTTCCGACAGCTGCGGTCGCGCTGAGGCAAAATGAATGGCGGTCGGAAAAACTTCACAACAATGCTCAAAGTGTGCATGTACTCTCCGTTGCCCTCAATCACATCAGACACGTCCTAATGATACACCCAAACTGTTTTTGACAATGAAAGCCATGGCCAACATGGAACACACACCTGGTGCTCATCACTCATGTGGACACACCCACATACCACAGTATAAAACCAACCTCTTCCTGGACCAGCATCCTTTGCAAAGCAGCAGCAGAGAGACAGAGACAGAGAGAGACAGGACACCATTTACACAGACATAACACAGCACACAGCACACCATCACACCCACCTATCTCCACACAACACCACTTCTCACCCACACACTGGACACACCTCACATATCTTCACCACAACCTTGCACCCTGCACACTTCACTCATTTGCACCATGCCCCCCAAGAAAATGCCCAAATTCACAGACACCGAGTTGAAAGTGATGGTAGACGAGATAATCAGGGTAGAACCACATTTGTATGGGAACCTGGTCCAACAGACCCCACTTGTGAGGAAAAATCAAATGTGGGCAAGGATCTAAAAAAAGTCAATGCAGTAGGGACCACCCTACGCACACTGCGTGACATCAAAAAGCGGTGGAACGACCTCAAGAGCAGGGTCAAGGCTCGGGCCCAGAGGAACCATGATGCGGCTCAAAGAACTGGTGGTGGCCCATCCATTCCACCACTAACATTCAGCGAATGGGAGGAGAAGGTGCTTGCCATACTGCATCCCGAGAGTCTCACAGGAATCGATGGGGGAGTGCAGACTGGTAAGTACAAACCAAAGGATCCCATCACACTGTAATGTACTGTTGTGCACAACAACTGAGCCTCAATTCCCAGACCAAATCAAACGTATGTATAATGCTCGCTTTCAATATGAATGTCTCACAAGGCTAGCATTTCCTTCGTCTGCTTCACCTCACAGGCAGGTAGCCATCTCACTAGGGAGGGTGTTGTTGGGACCTGAGAGCAAGACCACAACTCCCACAAGGCCCTCTGGCCTCCCTCCCAAACTGCATGGAGCACCCTCCCCACCCCACAGCCATGTGGCAGCCATCTCCCTCTACAGTGCCTCCTAACAGGTAGGTAGCCATCTCACTAGGGAGGGTGTTGTTGGGACCTGAGAGCAAGACCACAACTCCCACAAGGCCCTCTGGCCTCCCTCCCAAACTGCATGGAGCACCCTCCCCACCCCACAGCCATGTGGCAGCCATCTCCCTCTACAGTGCCTCCTAACAGGTAGGTAGCCATCTAACTAGGGAGGGTGTTGTTGGGACCTGAGAGCAAGACCACAACTCCCACAAGGCCCTCTGGCCTCCATCCCAAACTGCATGGAGCACCCTCCCTACCCCACAGCCATGTGGCAGCCATCTCCCTCTACAGTGCCTCCTAACAGGTAGGTAGCCATCTAACTAGGGAGGGTGTTGTTGGGACCTGAGAGCAAGACCACAACTCCCACAAGGCCCTCTGGCCTCCCTCCCAAACTGCATGGAGAACCCTCCCCTCCCCACAGCCATGTGGCAGCCATCTCCCTCTACAGTGCCTTCTAACAGGTCGGTAGCCATCTCACCAGGGAGGGTATTGTTGGGACCTGAGAGCAAGACCACAACTCCCACAAGGCCCTCTGGCCTCCCTCCCAAACTGCATGGAGCACCCTCCCCACCCCACAGCCATGTGGCAGCCATCTCCCTCTACAGTGCCTCCTACCAGGTAGGTAGCCATCTCACCAGGGAGGGTGTTGTTGGGACCTGAGAGCAAGACCACAACTCCCACAAGGCCCTCTGGCCTCCCTACCAAACTGCATGGAGCACCCTCCCCACCCCACAGCCATGTGGCAGCCATCTCCCTCTACAGTGCCTCCAAACAGGTAGTTAGAAATCTCACTAGGGAGGGTGTTGTTGGGACCTGAGAGCATTACCACAACTCCCACAAGGCCCTCTGGCCTCCCTCCCAAACTGCATGAAGCACCCTCCCCACCCCACAGCCATGTGGCAGCCATCTCCTTCTACAGTGCCTCCTAACAGGTAGGTAGCCATCTCACTAGGGAGGATGTTGTTGGGACCTGAGAGCAAGATCACAACTCCCACAAGGCCCTCTGGCCTCCCTCCCAAACTGCATGGAGCTATATGACCACCATATCCCGCACTTGGTAGCCAACTCTGTAAAGCTCCATCAGTTGTAGCCAGTGCACACACAGCTAATCCCATTTATAGATCACATGAATAACAGTGGCAATGATGAAGTCACATGTAACTGAAAAACAAAGCCCAAGAACGCAATGGGCAAAATACAATGTGCAAGTCCCATTGTCTCAAAGCATAAAGGCTCACATCCACACAACACATGCATGGAGACTCAGTCAAAGCTCACACACCGCATGATGCCAGTACAAAAAGACCAACAGAAATCATGAAATTGCGGCATAGCAGACAGATACTCACTGAAAAGTCTCCAATATCCTAGCATTTACTGAATTGGATGAGCAACAAGTTGGTACATGAGGACATGTCCTTGGAAATACAATATCTGTACATATGAAAGTGTTGGTATCGCCATGTCACATCGCTAACAAGCAATGTATGTACCTCTACATCATGTTCGACTGCTGAAAAACTGTTAAGAATGCCAAGTAATGCCAATGTGAAAAAGTTAGGTAATCACATATGAAATGTTGAAAACATGATCATCAAAGTTGTGTAGTGTACTGAACATGCTGACAATATAACCTCTGTTCAACAGGTGACTCGCTATCAACAGCTTGCAACACTGAGATTAATGATCCAAGCCAGTCTCCCCCCCCCAGGAAGGGGACCTATCAGATGCTGATTCTCTCCGCTTTTTGGATGAGGAGGACCAACCTGGCCCCTCAGGCATGTCCGGGCAAGCTCAGTCTCAGGGCCTCACTGTCCCCACCACCACGACTCATCACAACAGCAGCAACAACGCTGACCCCTGCAACAATGACCTGTGTGGCAGCCACCTCCACCATCACCACAGCTGCCTCCAACACTGTCCCTGTGACAGTTGTCACCAATATCACCAGGCAGCCCGGGGATGCTGGGGACAGTGTGCGGGGGCATCAACAGGCAACGCCACAGGTCCGTGTCTGCAGGGCAGGTGGGAGGGCTACTGGGGGACAGTCACAGGAGGACACTGAGACTGAGGCCCTGGCCACCATGAACACAGTCCTTGGTGCATACCAACAAAACCAGGGACAGATGGGCCAGGTCATGGAAGAACTGCGGGAACTCCGCCTGCTGCAGAGGTCCATGGTCACACGTTTGGGACAACTTGCGGAGTACATGGGCCAGCTTGTGGGTGTTCTGAGGGACATTCATGCAGCTCAAATAGCTGCCCCCCCACCAGTGGCCAGCCCGATGACAGTCACAACACCTCAGCAGCGGCCACAGGGAGGGGTGAGTCACAAGACACCAACTCCTCAGACACCTCTGAGCATGCAGCAGGTTCCCACCCTGCCAAACGGCAGAGGGGACGTCCGAAAAAGAACATGGGAGGCTCACGTGGCAAAGCACCATGCAAAACCAGTTCTAGGAGTCACCGTTGATGTCACCAGTGTTGTACAGAGCATTGACTTCGTTGTAGATCCGATCCCACATTGCCACATTGATGGGACTTTTCTTTTGGACTGTGGAATCACACTAATTGTGTGTTCTACCATAATCATCTATGTACCATCACTTTCAACTGAAGCAATCACCTTTCACTCACGTCGAAATAAACACAAATCACACCCCTATGCCTTTGAGTCAGCACCATGTTTATCACAGGTAGTAGTATGTTAACTCACATTGCAATGTACCACAAGCTATGAATGCGACAATCCATTGAGAGAGTGGAGGAACCTAGAAAGACACAAACAGTGACTTGTCATAGGATGGCATGACAGCTAAAACACACCACTAGTCAACACTGTACAAGATGAATTCCAGAGAACACTGGCCAACACCATCAACATGGACATGAGTTAAGTTGGAAAACTAACACAGCGCTGCACAAAGTTACCCTTAGCAGTGTGACAACAATAGCCAGCATCCAAACACATCCTCAAAGTTTGGGCCAGAACATCAAAGCACACAGACACACTCATAGTTGCTCAATGCTAACTTACACTCAATGGAAGTAGTGGGTGATGAGCTGTTCACTCAGGTCAAGACCTTCTTCCTCACCACTATCATCGTCACTGGGCATGTGTGGGTGTGCAGCAGGGGGCTCCTGCTGCTCATCATCGTCCTGAATCAGGGGTATCTCTTTGCACAAGGCCAGGTTGTGTAGCATGCAGCGGGCAACTATGATCTGACACACCTTCTGGGGAGAGTAGAGTAGTGCACCACCACTCTTGTCCAGACACCAAAATCTGGCCTTCAGAAGTCCAAAAGTGCGCTCCACCACATGACGTGTCCTCCCAAGGGCATCATTGAAGCAGACTTCCCCAGGCGTACTTGGATTCCTCAGTGGAGTCAGCAACCACGGACGATTGGGATACCCTGAGTCACCTATTTGGGAGATACACAGACCAACAATGTAACAGAAATATGTGAGGAGAGCAGCATGTCACACAGACACCACACCCATTGACACAGCCCACTCACCAACAAGCCAGGCCCGCTCTGGATGAAGATTTGCCATCAATTGTGGGATGATGCTGTTCCGCAGTATATAGGAGTCATGTGCCGAACCAGGAAATTTTGCACACACGTGGGGTATGATCTGATCAGCTCGGCATACCACTTGCACATTTATGGAGTGATAATGCTTGCGGTTACAGTAGATGTGCTCACGTGCCTGTGGTGGAACAAGACCAATGTGTGTACTATCAATGGCTCCTACAACATTTGGGATGTGTCCAAGGTCATAAAAATCCCACTTCACATCTGCCAATTCATTTCTTCTTGGAAAGTGTATGTAGCTGTCCTTGTAGGTCATCAATGCAGACAGGACATCCCGCAACACCATGCTGAACATAGGCTGAGACATCCCACCGGCGGTGGCCACTGTGTACTGGAAAGACCCAGTGGCAAAGTAATGCAGTGCAGCCATCACCTTCACTATTGCTGACAATGCTGCTGGATATGTTTGCCGAGGCTTCAGATGTGGCTCCAACTGAGCACATAGCTCTCACAGGGTAAGGCGATCCAGATGGAATTTCTTGATTATGTCGATGTCCTCCATCATCGCCAGGTCTGGGATAGGGCGAGAGACATCTGGCCTCCTCCTACGTTCTCTGGCAGGGGACACATGTTAAAATGAGTCAAAGATGCAATGTGGGAAACAGCTTAACAAAAGACTCACACAACCACAACAATGACAGGACTGTTGACCACGTGTCATGCACAAGTGACATGCATACACACCTTGATCTTCAGTAGTCATTCTTGCAGCCACAGTGGACATTCTAACTACTTTAACATCTTGATAAGTCAATGTGTATGGCATAAGGTACACTGCTACATCATGTGTATCCAGCCCTGTGGGTAGATGACACAGCACATGTGGCTAACATCAGCAATGCTGAGTTGCATGTAGCTGCTGTCACTGCACGACCTCAACCTTCAGTCACACAAAACACAACATCATTACGAAATGAGGCCAGTGAGTGTCAGCTGGACAATACATGTATATACAGCACAGTGGACAGACATATATGCACATCACAGTGTCAGTCCATCGTGACTGTGGGAGGAGTTTGTGTTACAGACATTGCCATGTTCACTAAAATGAAACACAAATCCACATGAAATGTGTATACATGCACACGTGCCTGAAAATGACAGGTGATGTCGGACAGGCTGATGTTTTTTTCACACACGTGCACTCCTATGAAGTGGGTGAAAACATATATAGGCAATGGCAGCTAGGCACACTGAATGCCACACCACTACATGTGTTGAAAGTGCTAGGGATTACACGTTTGTCTGATCTCCAAACAATCAACATCTCTAAATGTCAGGCAACATCACTGGCCCTTCAGAAGATAAACCATGGACAAGAAATCTACAGTCAAATAGCAAGGGATAATCAAACAGTGTTCACAGGTTGAATGTTTCAATAGACAACATTAGTACGATGCAAGAGGCCTCTGTCCTTCTTGACTCCTTGACTCATTTCATTCAATTCTGGCCATAAGACATGACAAAGAAAGTCATTTGACTCTCCTTTCCTTGGACATAACATGTGTGTGAAGACTTAACTCAAAGGTCACACTCTATAATCCCTTTACAGGGTGCACAAATCACTTTTGGCAAATGTGTTGGGATGAGTAATGCAATTAGCAAAGCGAGAAGGGGAATGAAAAATGTGTTCACAGGCGCGGTAGCTGGCATCCACTGCGGTAGCACGCATTGGCCCCAATTGAATTATGCAGGATTGCAGTCACAGCTTCCTGACCTCCGCGGTGCGTCACCGCCTATGAGAAAGAGACATCAGCCAATGGGAACAGCCAGCGGCTTACATTTTTTAAACTCGCGGTAGGCGTGCTCCGCCAGTGCAGGGCCCGGCATTGGCCCCAATTGATGCGAAACAGTCTGGCCAATGGTATCAGCAGAGCAACACTGGAACGAGCCTAAGGCCCTATATATATGTCTGTGAAATGTCCACACCTGTCACTTCCTTAGAGACACTGCTGCCTGCCATTCCTCACCACGAACTGCTGCTGTACCTCATCTCTGGAACCAGTCATGGCTCGTACTGAGAACCTGAGGACCCGTCCTTTCACCACAGAGGAGCTGGAGGTCCTGGTGGAAGAGGTCCTTGGACAGTACGGCCGGCTCTACGGTGCCCTAGAGGTACTGGTAAGTGATTGCTAAACTTACTTAGGATGCTCAGAAGGCTCACAAAATGTTACTGTACAGTGCTATGTGCCTCAGAATGCAAGCCAATATTGGTGCTTTCTGAATTTTTCGTCTGCATATCCCATACCTGACGTACTAGTTGATGCACTTGAGTATGTGGGGTGGATGGCACACTCGTCAATGTTGCAGTTCCATTGGTGCAGAACATCACACATGTGAATCTCAGAACGGGTAATGTGTACGTGTTAGAGTCTGTGTAGCCAAAAGTGTTCAAGTTCATGGTGTTGAGCCTTGTTCCCCCAGAGCCCTGAGTGAATGTAATTACGATTTTTGCAAGAACATGGTTTATCAGTAGTACAGTTACAATAATGACTTCATGAAATCTCTTTTTTGACACACATTCCCTATGCCATGTCTTCTATGAGTTCATTACGTGTATATATGTACATTAGTGAGATGGTAAGTGTTGATTGGGCAGAGGGGAGTGATTATGGGGTGTGCCCATTCTATAGGGATACTATGGAGATGAGCCCAGTATGCACAAGAGTACAGGGCCTGTTACTGTCTAGATTATTGTGAAATAACCTCTCGCATCTGATAAATGTACAGTGGACATGCCACCCAGATCAGTTGACTGGGGGTGAGTGTTTGATTAGCTCAAGCGCTCGGTCCATCATCCCCTTTGGTATCGCTTTGTTCGCCCTAAGTTGGCAGGGTATGCCCAGACATGGGTCCCTTGCTCACTTTGCCACTGGATTCAAGCTAGCCTGGCTGATGACGGCTGAATAGCCAGAAACTGGTCCCAGGATGCATGTTTCCGGTCCAGGGAAGACATGGCTTGGCAGTTCGGGCTGGACTGTTCCCATGAGGCACAGGGTCAGACTGATTTGCATATGGCCATGTCTGAACTGGGGTGGTGGAGTGAGCTAAAGAATGATGATGGATTAAACCCAGATCAGTTGACTGGGGGTGAGTGTTTGATTAGCTCAAGCGCTCGGTCCATCATCCCCTTTGGTATCGCTTTGTTCGCCCTAAGTTGGCAGGGTATGCCCAGACATGGGTCCCTTGCTGACTTTGCCACTGGATTCAAGCTAGCCTGGCTGATGACGGCTGAATAGCCAGAAACCGGTCCCAGGATGCTTGTTTCTGGTCCAGGGAAGACATGGCTTGGCAGTTCGGGCTGGGCTGTTCCCATGAGGCACAGGGTCAGACTGATTTGCATATGGCCATGTCTGAACTGGGGTGGTGGAGTGAGCTAAAGAATGATGATGGATTAAACCCAGATCAGTTGACTGGGGGTGAGTGTATGATTAGCTCAAGAGCTCGGTCCATCATCCCCTTTGGTATCGCTTTGTTCGCCCTAAGTTGGCAGGGTATGCCCAGACGTGGGTCCCTTGCTCACTTTGCCACTGGATTCAAGCTAGCCTGGCTGATGATGGCTGAATAGCCAGAAACCGGTCCCAGGATGCTTGTTTCCGGTCCAGGGAAGACATGGCTTGGCAGTTCGGGCTGGACTGTTCCCATGAGGCACAGGGTCAGACTGATTTGCATATGGCCATGTCTGAACTGGGGTGGTGGAGTGAGCTAAAGAATGATGATGGATTAAACCCAGATCAGTTGACTGGGGGTGAGTGTTTGATTAGCTCAAGCGCTCGGTCCATCATCCCCTTTGGTATCGCTTTGTTCGCCCTAAGTTGGCAGGGTATGCCCAGACGTGGGTCCCTTGCTCACTTTGCCACTGGATTCAAGCTAGCCTGGCTGATGATGGCTGAATAGCCAGAAACCGGTCCCAGGATGCTTGTTTCCGGTCCAGGGAAGACATGGCTTGGCAGTTCGGGCTGGACTGTTCCCATGAGGCACAGGGTCAGACTGATTTGCATATGGCCATGTCTGAACTGGGGTGGTGGAGTGAGCTAAAGAATGATGATGGATTAAACCCAGATCAGTTGACTGGGGGTGAGTGTTTGATTAGCTCAAGCGCTCGGTCCATCATCCCCTTTGGTATCGCTTCATCCATCTTTTGGTGTCATTATGTGTAGACTCGCTCATGTGTATGCACTGTGTACTGACACACAATGCACCACTACAAAGTGTTACAAATGTCTCCTCTTGTCTCCCATACCTACAGCTCAAGGTCCAACAGTGGAAGGCAATATGGAGGGCCATCGCCCGGAAGGTGCGGGCACTAGGGGTCTCTAACCATCGACACAACCACTGCCAGAAAAGGTGGGATGACATCTGCTGCCTTAGCAAAAACGTCGCAGAAATGACACTGGGCCTGGTTCCTTGGAGTGGTCATTTGGCACGCCGGAGCATGACCCCACTATTGACCCGCATTCTGGCAGTGACACAGCCAGAGCTGGATGGACGCCTGAGGGCATAGCAGCAGCAAGTTGGGGGTGAGTATAGTACAAAGTGTGATGTTGCGCATGAAAGACTTGCATGAATCCCAGCCCAGAGCAAGGCAGTAACCTATGAGTTGTCTCTAGTGTGGTGTAATTGCCTCTAAGTTGACTCAGTGGTGAGTGCAGACATTCTGCGCCTGTACAATATCTGCATTGTCATGTGGCCATGTAATATCAGCATAATTGTCAGTCTCTGTGGCATCAACTGGAAGTGAACATCAGTGAGCATCATGTCAGGGTGATTATCGAGATTGATGTTGTGCATTTCCATGTAATTGATACATCTACAGATTGCTTACCAATGTTCAACAGTAGTTGTGTTACAGTCCCTACATTAGTGGATGTAAGGATGTCATGTCACTTAACTATAGTTTCCTTTAACTTTCTATCTGTGGGGTTCTATCACCTCATACTTCAAGTGTGACACACACAGTAAATTCAGATGTGTAGCTCTCTTAGCTGAAGGCATGTATATGTGCCTAGAGCCAATAGGATGTGATGTTGAGATGCCAACACATGCCTAGCAATTTGGCTGTATGAACGCAACATGGAGCATGACTGTCCAATAAGCATGTTAACATACATCAGCTGATCATAGAAATATTTTGACTTATGCAGACAGTACATGGAGAGTCAAATGTGTGCCTTGAGTTCAAGCATTTCGGTTTGTTTTGCCTTACATGTTTCTGATCCGGCCAGAGACACTGAACAGTGTCTCTGTCTCCCACAGAATCTACCGAGGTCAGAGAAGGAGTTGCCCGAAACCGTGGGTGAAGCTACTGGCATCACTGCTCCCCGGGAGTACAGCGACACTGAGGGGACCAGCGCATCGGAGAAGGACAGGAGTGCCCTGGAGGAGTCCGCTCCAGAAACGCCTACCTCCACTTCCTCACACTCCAGCGGTAACTCCTTGGTGTTGTCGGGCAAAGGAGGATTGACCTCTGCTTCATCATCCGCCACACCCCGTCCTGTGTTCACCCTCCCTGTTGCTCCCCGAACTGGTATCCAGGCCCGCTGCCCTAAGAAGGGTAGGCTATCTTTCCCCCCAGGCACCGCTACCCCAGCCATATACAACAAGGAGCTACAGGGGTAGAGAACAGGTCATCCCCACTCATATAGTCACAAACAACAAAGGATCTGTTCCCACGGTGACTGTATTTACTCAGAGCCCATCCTTTCAGAACAATGTCGTGTGGTACATGCTGACTGGGGTTACTCAGGCACTCTGTTTATTTTATAAGGAGACTATGTGTGTCCTCTGCTTTCAACCCGTATCCCCTGTCAGTGTGTCTGACCTCTCGAACTCTCTCCAGGTTTTTACACATCCTACCGTTTGTACTGGTGCAATCTGGATTATTCGCCTTGCGTACACGAGCTCGCCACCAGGGCAGCTTCCCAAGTCTGATCTATAAGGCATTCTCTCTAATGTTGGCCACTGGTTCTATCTGGGCCTTAATCCTGCAGCCCTCCCCCCCTGTCCGTGAGGAACCCGCTTACCGCAACCGGCTTGGCGTGTACCCAAGGCGAATAATCCAGATTGCACCAGTACAAACGGTAGGATGTGTAAAAACCTGGAGAGAGTTCGAGAGGTCAGACACACTGACAAAACGGAGGCAGGGGATACAGGTTGAAAGCAGAGGACACACATAGTCTCCTTATAAAATAAACAGAGTGCCTGAGTAACCCCAGTCAGCATGTACCACACGACATTGTTCTGAATCACAGAATCCATAATCTTTTATACATTTTATTACAATTATTTTACAAAATGACGTTGGCAGCAATCGTGAGAGCCAGTGAGAAAGTGGACGCGTACACACTCACACGCTAAGAAGGGTACAGGTATGCCCATGCGGGGCAACAACCCGGTAAATACATTGACGTAGTGGGGGTGGATTCCACAATGATGCAATTGTACGTTTGAGTAGGTGCCAACCAATGGTGTTGTGTTGTTCTGTTTTTGTCTCCTGCAGGAACATATAAATTAGACAACGATTGGTGCAGGGTGGAGTTGTTAACCCATGCCCTGAAGAAATTGCCGTGAGCTTCCTCTGGCAATGAAACATGTCGGCTTTTAAATGAGCAGACACACAGCACAGAATAAATTCATACAGCCAGTGTGGTCTTGCTCGGTTTTAACTGGGAATGGCGGTGTTTCAGTCTGGACCCCGCCGTCCCCTATAGGGTTGATACTGCCACACACTTGGTTAAATTGTCTGGTGTATAGGCAGCACTTGATACCACACCTAGCACCGTGTCTTTCTTTTCTTCTTTTTTCTACTTTATCACAGTTTGTGTTATAGGTTGGCGGCTGCTGATGATGAGAACCTGAGGATGCAGGCGAGTACCTACCTGCTTACTCCCATGGTGTTACTTCCGTGAGGCACCGTCAACCTTTTCTCACCTTTTTTCTCTTACTTATGGTTATATGTTCTTACCTATGTTCATTTGAGCTCGGTCATATCACACTAGTGGGTGGGTTTGACCGTGGGAGACTTAAACGAATTAACACAACAGTGCTTTTATAATAGAGTGGTGATCCAGGTCCCTCCAATACAGACGGTATAAGGCTATCCGCTGATCCATAATACCATGATGATTGATTACAATGGAAAGGATGAGCTCTGAGTAAATACAGTCACCATGGGAACAGGTCCTTTGTATTTTGTGACCGCTACCCCAGCCCCTGTGTCCCCTGCTGCCCTCAGTGTGGAGGCCATAGACATCTTGCGGCAGGTGTCTGTGGGGCAGACTTTGCTCCTGAAGTCCCTCCAGGATCATGGCAACAAGTTGTCACAGGTTGTTGCATTCATGGAGGGCATTCATTCGGATGTCGGTGGCCTGCACAGGGCTGTCCAGTCTTTGGCCGCCACACTGTTGGCAGCCATTCTGCAGTCACAAGCTCACAGTCCGGCTCCTGTCCCTTTCACAGCTACCCTGCCAGTGACCCCACCTGACCAGAGAACACACACACCAGAGCACACAGGCACCAAGACATCCCCACGCAGCACACGACAACAGCAGTCCAAGCGACACAGACAGGAGACATCATCCCCAAGGCACACAAGAAGCACACATGCCAGCCCCACTACCAGCACATCACAGGACACAGAGATGCAGAAACACAAAAAACATGCATCCACATTGCAGACCTCACATTCCTCGACCTCCAAGAGCCCTCAAAGATCCAAACCTGATCCTGAATCAGCACAGGAAGTTGCCCAGGCTGCCGTGGGCCTGTTGCCTGCCACAACTGCCCCCCACCCACTTCAGAGGGCTGTTGTGCCCAAGACTTTCACTCCCACCCCCACCCCCCTAGGAAGCATGGACAGAAAAGAAGTAAGGTAGTGGTAGCTCCAAAACAGGGGAGGCAGGGTAAAAGCTCCCCCTGCCAAGTGTACAACCAGATCAGAAGGTTTTTCACGGAAGGATCCATGAGCACCTGCTCCACTTTCTGGGAAGAAGGAAGCTGTTGTGGCACCTCACCTATCCCTTGGCCAAAGACACTTGGGGGCTATTGCATCCCCAAGCAAGTGAGGCCCAGCCCTCCACATGCAACATCAGCCACTGAGCCTCCCCAATGCATTTTACCACCTCCCCGTGTGACGACTCCACCAGGTCCAGCCAGCCCTCAGGCTCCCACATGCAGGGATCCCTCTTTCTCAACCAGTTCTCTCCCTCCCAGGTCCAGTCCTCCGACTACCCCAGACAGTCATCCCCCTCCCAGTTCCAGTTCTCCCCAAATTTGAAGCAGAGTCACCCTTCCCACCCCATTCCACCCTGAGCGGTGCCTGGCCTGCCCATTTGCTGGCCCTTTCCTGGGGATATTCACATGGCGGTGGACTGTGTTTCAATCATCTGTATGGAATTTCCAAGCACACATGTGCGGACTTGAGTTTGGACTTGCCGTTGCCCTTAATGTTTTGCACTTTACATGCTGATACAGTGTTTATGTAATAAAAAAATATATTTATGTTCTGAGCGTTGTCGCTGGGTTTACTAATGATGCAGTACAATGTATGTGTATATGTTCATTGGTCCATGCTCTGAATTCACACTTTCCCATTGGCATGTACTTAAGTTGATATTGCAGGTGTTACCAGAGGTTCCGGCAACTAATGTCCACTTTTGACTCTGAGGATTGATGGGGGCAAGCTGCTTGTCTGTGATGGTCCACTCTGGTCCTGTTCATTATGTTGTCTGAGCTCAACTTATTCACACATGTCAGATTTGTTTGCTCTCAATCAAGAGAAGCTATTCCAATTTACATGATGACCTGAGGGCTGGACAGGGTACAACATATCTGGGTGATCTATCTTGATGTGTGCACACCAGTGTAGGTGATGTCATCTTGAATAGGTATGGCTTCATAGTCAAATGGATGGATGTACATGTGCACACTGGATCATCAGACAGTGTGAGTGTCCTGTCATTGGCAGAGGTGTTAATGTGTATGTGCCCTTGAGCATTGCCCTTGCACACATGTATGATCCAGTTGATGAGTGCCTGTTTGTTTCCATGATCACACACCTTCTGGAGTGTTTGTGCACATGTTGGGGTTGTTGCCGGAGCAGTGTGCAGTGTGTCACTGTAACCTCGCAGTCCTAGGGTACACCTACATCTTTTCCACATCATTTGAGAGTATGCAGAGTGTGTCACTGCAATGTCTGTGTTGTGAGTCTTGGGATCCGGCCTGGCTCTTGCTTACCTTTGTTCTCCCTGTGCTGCATGTCTCTGGTAAACAAACATGATATGTGAGTTTTCATATGCAGTGCTGTCACTTTACACTTTATGTGCTCCAATATGTGTTGGTCTGATTCATAGCAGTCACAGTCATACCATTGAGGCCTCCACAGTGTGAGATACTCCTCTATGGCTTTTTGCTCTGTACATTCGTCACCTGTACAATTCTCGTGAATACACCACTTCAGTCTATACATGTGCCACTGCATGGCATGCAGATGTTTAACCCTCCCCACCATTCCATGGTGTGACACTGTACTGTGTGCAAATGATTTGTATCCAGAAGCATTGTGGCCCTCAGCACTGTTTCAGTATGTGAAATGTGCTATGTGAGCCTACTTGGTTTCAGTCTTGGTTGCTGATGTACAGTACAGATGGACTTCCAGCACAGTCCTCTTGTCTTGTTCCAGCATGGATGTTTGCCTGGGTTGTGTAGCAGTAGGTGATAGCAAAAGTGTTTAGCTGTTTGCTGCCACACTGCTACCCATCCTTGGCACGCATATTCCTCACTTTGCAGTCTGCAGTGTATACACTCCCAGTCCCCATGAAAATCTGCTACCTCGAGCCCTGTCCCATCCTGCCCTGTCCCATCCTGCACCGGTCACCCTGGGGGTTCGCCAAGGTTCAGCACTGTCCCCCACGCTTTTTAACCTGTTCATGGAGCCTCTCACAGAAATTCTTAAATCATCCAGCATTCACTATCATATGTATGCGGACGATACCCAACTATACCTGAAGATCGCCTCCCCCGAAGACATTCAGTCCCTCAACTCAGTCCTGCTGGAAACACAAAGCTGGTTGACACGTAATCACCTGAAGCTAAATGCTCCTAAAACGGAATTCCTACTAATCTCACCCCACAACCAATCTCTCGTCATGGAACAATGGTTGAATCAGCTGACTGCTCTTAACTGTAGACCGCACCTCGTGGACTCGGCATACTCGCTGGGTATCATACTTGACAAAAGCCTGAACATGCAGAAGCACATCAGTTCCCTCACCAAAGGAGCGAACTTCCAACTCAGCATACTTAGGAAACTCAAACCCTTTCTCCCTGCACATGACCTAAAGGTTGCAGTACAAGCATTAGTGATCTCAAAGTTGGACTATGGTAGCACAACACTGTGCGGCCTGCCTAGAGTGAAGACGGCTCCTCTTAGGGCTACCCTCAATTCCGCTGCTAGGCTTTTAACTGGCACTAAAAACTACCACCACATCTCCCCGGACTTGCGGGACCTGAATTGGCTTCCATATGAAGCTCGGATACAGTTAAAAATTGCATGCATGGCTCACAAAGCCATCCACTTCAAGACCCCGCTGTACCTCGCTCAGAAACTGGAGCTCTCCTGTGGTTCTAGAGCCTCCAGAAGTGCCAGCACCCTTTTGCTCAAACCACAAATATTCAAGAAAAAAAGACCTATAACCGAGCCTTCTCAGGGATGGCTCGGAGGATCTGGAACTCCCTTCCCCCCGAAGTCAGGGTGAACCCTTCCACTGTCTTCTTCAAAAAAGAAGTCAAAGGGCTCCTGAAGAAGAACTTTCTGCCTTAGCCTCGCCCCTCCATCTGATTCTGGTCCATAGCCATTGACTTTGGCCCAGCCGCCTGGTTCACGAGTTTGTCGAACAATTTTGACTGTGAATTTGTCGCTTTGTTGATTCTGTTGTGTTTGCTTTTACCCTCACGAGAATGTTGGACAATGTTAGACTTTGAATATGCCGCTTTGTATTCTGTTGTGTTTCCTTGTACCCTTCGTGCTGCATAATCTGTAAAGCGCTCTGATACCCTCGGTGGTCATGTTTGCGCTATATAAAACTTTCAAAATAAATAAATTGAGCCCGATCGGAGCTGTTTGAGTGGTGCTTGTAGGTGGGGGAGAGGGGAGCAGTGTGCCAGGAGGAGTCAGCACAAGGCAGCCTTCGGGAGCCCTGAGGGTGTCACTCATGTAAATTAAGGGAGCCTCACACATTGCATTTCGCAGGTTTCCCCAAACATCGTAGAGCCGGCCCTGCCTGCACGCTTGCTGGGAGTTGTTGTTGTACCGGGGTTGCATGCGTTTAGATGTTTTGGACGTACCTCTGCTGTAGAGCGCGGCGGCGTCTTATCTGCTGGTAGTGCATCAGGTACAGCAGTGGAAAGGCCTGTAGAGCAGGATCCATGGCGGCTCTGGTCGTATGCAGGTGTTCTGGGTCAACTTTTCCTCTCCGTAGTTGTGCTTCCGCCATCTGCGATGAGGTGGTTTTACCGCCGCAGTGGGATGGGCTGTTTGATACATCATAATCTGGTTGGCGGACGGGACGTCATTCCGCACGCCGGTCTTGCTCAATTGGCTCCGTCCGGCATCCTTGCGTAACGTAAAAACGTGCGGAGCCTGAAACACCGCAGTGGTCAGAAAATGGGCTATCAAAGACCATTGTAATATGGCGGTCGCAGAATCCGCTACCGGAGTGGAAAATTAGACGTTTTCTGCCACTACCACCACTGCGGATGCACTTCTGCCCGCCATCGTAATCGCCCCTAAGTTAGCATAAGCCCTGCAGCCATGATGCAGCTTTTGCGCACGTTACTACATGGCTTTGTTTTTGCAAGACTCTGTTTATGCCTTTCACATGTGTTCGTTCTCTGCCTGTTCCTGGAGTTTAGTCTGAACATTGTGAGCAAGGTTGATAAACAATGCCCCTTGTTATTCTGTTCCGGTCAGGCCCTAGCACCTAGACAAAACACACTAATGCAGCTTCTGCTGGAAGCTCGGACTTTGATATTACGGTGATACATGCTTAGGAGACACACACTTGGAGAGGGACCTTTCCAGGGAGAAGAGCAACACACGCCTACGATGTAGAAATACCATCTATGGTAAAAGGTATGGGGTCTGCTGACGAAGCCCAGAGATCATCTATTATATAATAGTACTTCTTCTTACCAAGGGGAGGGAGGTTAGGCATTATTGTCCTTTCTCCATTGTCTTTATAAGATGACATCTCCATTCATGGTGTATGGCCTAGCTGCAATGCTAACTATATTCGTGTTATGCATTTTTCTGCTTGTTGTGGCACGTATCCTGCATGTTAGAGCACATTAGTTAAAATAAACATTTTAAACTATATTCGTGTCTCAGTCAGATCTTATTGTGGACAGGTACGAGAGTGTGAGCAAAAAGGTGTGTCTTGTTACCGCGATTCCTGAGAGATCCGGGAGTGTTGTGTTCTGGGGTGTCTAATCATTTGCTTCTCCGTGAGTGTGTAGGAGAGCGAGTGAGACACTATAGCTAGTTGGTCCTAGGCTCGTGGGCACTAAGGTGGTAGGAAGGCACAGTCCCTATACATCGAGGTCCCATAATCCTGCGCATAGTGCTGTGTATGTGCAGAATCCCTGCAACATGGCGCCACCAACGTTTGGTCTGGTACTTATTCACGAGACCCCCTGAGTAGCGCTTGTGCTTGTCCACAATACCCTCTCACCAGTTTCGGAGACGTCCCTGGTGCAGGAGGTTTACCTCCTATATTTGAGATTTTATAGGTTTTCAAGCTTCATTTTTAAAAGGTTTAGTTTTATTTGTTCTTGACCCGGTATTGCGCTACCATGTCCCTTACAGTGTCTATAATAGCAATTAACATTGCTGCGCCTAACCGCGCCACGGTTACTGCGCAATTGACTCAACATGGAGTCCCGGTTGCGGGAGCAGATTTTACATTTGTCACAGAGGCGGGTGCTGCTTTCCGCTTCTAAGTTTTTTACTCCTGGGTTAACGATAATTTCTTTCATGAACATGAACGTGGTGCGGTTCCACAAATTTACCGTCCGTTTCGTTTACTTGAAGTTCCGTTGTCAGCTTGGGAGCATACCATATTGTTTCATGGCGTCCTTCCTCACCCTGTTTCAGTGGTCCGTCTCGACCCTTTATCGGTCGACGGGGCCACATGGCCCGTTTTGCCGGGATTTACACCTCATCCAAATTATCTTGGTGTTACACACGCAGAGCTTCGCATATTGCACACATCTTTGATTCATATTCACAGAAGTGTCATTCAATATATGTCTCGTAATATAACAGCTGCTCTGGCTGGTGCCGCTCAGCCACCAGGGCATGGTGGCGTGGTTATTAGTCCTATCATGAATAATTCCGTGATGGGGAAACGTCCTCAGAATAGGGATGATTTTCCTTTCTGGTTGGCCGAAAAATTTGAGCAACTCAAAGCTGTTTTTCCACATGCTTCTCCTGTGGATAAACACAGGATCCTCACAATGGGTTTGCCAAAAGGCCTTATTCCCAATTTGGCTGATTGCACCACTTGGGGGAAGGTGTTTGCGGCGGTTTATTCACAGTGTTTTGGCACCCCCACCATGACCGTGCTTCCGACGGTGCTTAAAAAGGTTCAAGATGAACACGGGAAAGAGGCTGCCCTGGAGTTGGGGATGTGATTAGATGGCATGTTCCCTATTGTCTCTGACATGATTCTTGCAAACATCAAAGGGGAAGCAGTTAGCTTACAAGTTTGTCAGCGTTTAGAGGCAGTGCCTGATGTGGATCAACAGCGTTAATTGCCGAAGATTATTTTGTACGTATATAAATCCTTGGGACGCAATAATCTGGGAACTAGACCTTTTACTCAGACACAGAATAAACCCTCGCCTGATAAGGAGGGCCGTCCAGTCTTTCCTAACAAGGCTTGGAATAGAAATCAGTGGCAGCAACAACAGAAACAGCGTTCACGTGCGGGTTCACCGACACCTGATACTTCTGAACGTAGATATGATTTGCGTGACCGCTCTAAAATTAAAACACCCAAGAGGTTACAGGTCCCTGATCCTTGTTCTCCTCGTTCCTTTCAGGAATCAACAGTTTGGTGGGGGAGAGCGCCAGGACCGCAGACAAGGTGAGTCCACGCAGATGCGACGTGACCCACAGCGCCAGTTTGATGTAAAAACCAAACAGGAGGGACCACATCAGTTCCGTGCCCCTTTTCAGAAGAAGAAAGTAGCTGCACTGACTGCAAAGTATGCCTCCGATGGTGAGAACCTTGCTCCTCGATTGGAGATGGGCGGTGACACTCCTCAACAGCGCAGTGGAAGTTACCATAGTCGCGGAGGCACTCCATCCTTGTCTGGAGGTGAGAGCAACTGATACTTTCATTACAGTGAAAACAGCAGACACACGAGTTGCACCCCATGATAGGCTTTAGGAGATAGTCCTTCAAATTGAAGGTGATATAAAACAGACAAATAAGGCAGTCTTTTGGGACAACCTTACCTCCTCTTGTGATATTTTGTTGGCGGAGGAGGATTGGCCTCCTCCATTCGTTTTGGCTTCTTCCCGGGAGAGGAAGTCATACTCCCGAGTTTTTCCCGTTACGTCTCGGAGGAGGCGAAACAAGCTTATGCATCGGAATGGGCATTAGTCCAAGCGCCGGCTGTGTATCGTAATCAGGTGGGCTGGGATAGAGATTCACCGGCGCATGAAATTCCTTTACGATCTCTGCCACAGCCACAAGCGCAATATCCGATCAAGCGTGATGCAAAAGCATCCGTAAGTGACATTTTGACCCAACTGAAATATCAGGGTGTGATTGAACCCTGTGTTTCATCAATAAATAATCCTCTTTTTCCGATATTGAACCGGACGGTTCATACCGCATAGTTTTGAATTACAGAAATTTAAACAGTCATTTTCGTACATTTGCAGTACAGAACACCCACAGCTCTGCGTTGATAAATAACATACTTCGTAAGAAGTATAAAACCTCTCTGGATATATCCAATGGATTTTATAGTCACAATTTGGCTTCTGATAGCCGTGACTTAACCGCACTCACCACGCTCGGAAATCAGAAGCGGTGTACGTGCTTGCCTATGGGCTATAAGAATAGCCCTGGGGCTTTTGCAGCGCGTGTTGTGTCTCTTTTGCACGACAAAGACCCCAATGCTTTTTCATGCGTCGATGACATTTACTTAACAGATGACAAATTAATACTGCTTCTTGTCCCTTGTGGATCGCATCATTTTGTCTTTTGCCGACTTGGAGTACAAATTTAATTTTGCTAAGTCACACATCGCCTATTTGGCGCTACTCTTCTTGGGTTACGAGCTCAACAATGAAGGTAGAGGGTTGGCCCCTCACATTTTAGAGAAACGTGCTCAGTTGCAACCTCCTTCCACTCTCAAAAAGTTACAATCTTTGCTGTTTTTTTTAAATTTCGGAAGAACATATATTCCTGACTATGTCCAGCATATCAAACCACTTTACACATTGATACAACCCTCTTTTTCATCTTCCAGCTGGCTTCCAGAACATACCACGATTCTTCGGTCTTTGCAGTCTGATCTGCTTGCGACCAACTTCTTGTTAACTCGTGAAAATTCTATAAATTTGGTCATAAGGATTGTGCCAGGTACAGTAGGTTTCACTTACTTGACGTTCAATGAGGGAGACACTGTCCCCATTGCTTACAAATCGCACTTGTATACATCGGCAGAGATGCGTTTTTCCGCCATTGAAAAATTTCTTACAGCAGTCCAGATGGCGATTCTTAAGGAACGCTCTCTTGCTCAAGGGAAACGCATTCTTATGGTCTCACCAGTGCCGGCTCTAGAAGCGGTCACGAAGGCGAGCGTTCCAAATTCTAAAGCTTTATATCCTCGTTGTATTCAATGGGCCAGTTCATTGACATCAGCTGATGTCACTTTTATCTTCGACCCATCCTTACAGACACAGGAGTTCTTACAATATGAACAAGTTCATCATCCTCCGTTGTCTTTGCTTCCTCTTGATCGGTACAAATGTATCATTTATACCGATGGTTCTGCTCAACCAGCCGTTGGATCTAAACATGCTTATTTGGCAGCCTGCACTATTGTAGCAGGCTCTATGGTTGACAGGGATTTTAAGTCTTCCTTGGTGCACACACAGGCTCTTGGAGACTGTACAGCTCAATTAGCAGAGCTACGTGCTTTAGTGTTGGCTTTAGAATTCACTGATCCTGTTGTTCCCACTCTTATAGTGTGCGATTCCTTTTACTGTGTACAATACTTTAATGACAATTTGTCCTTTTGGTCTCAAAATGAATATCGAGATTCAAAAGGTAGTGCAATAAAGCATAAAACGTTTTGGGTTCGAGTGGCCGTTCTTAAAGAACGTTTGCCACTCAAGCATGTTATCCATATTTATTTATTTTTGAAATTTATACAGCGCACGGCTACCTCCAGTGGAGGTGTCTCAGCGCTAAGACAACAGATCAAGCAGTGGTACGAGAAAAGGGCTTAGTCCGATTGAATAGGCAACTCTTCAAGCCTTTCCACACTCTTGGCCATCAGCGTGTGGGAGCACATGCTGTTGGTAAGTCTTTGGCTGATGAGACAGCCAAATCTGCAGTAACCACATGTTCTGTAGCAGCAGTAACTAAGCCCATGACTAAAATTGATAATGATATTCTTGAGGCTATAGCTGCGACAAAGGATGGGACGAAGTTCCCACAAGGTTTCACTTCGAAGTATTCTTATCATTTGTCACCTGAGCAAGTCCCATTTTCTACGATACCATCCGTTGGGATCGGCTGATTCCCAACGAGGACCGCAGACTTCCTTTGATCATTGCCACTCATGAAGGCATGGCTTATGTCTCTCTTGCAGCAGCATTATTGGTGGAGTGTCTTGTATAGACAGACTTGTAATTATGTCCTTTCTTGTGACATTTGTCAACAGATTAGGCCGTCCACAGTTGCACGTCCACCGCATACGCAACTTTACATTTCAAATCATCTATTTGGTTGTATTTACCTCTTTGTCGTCAGACACTGCATATAAACATATTTTAGTTGCAGCAAATTCATGCACTAGATTCCTTTGGGTTTGGTTGCAACGTAGTGGTGACGCTCGAAATGTCATTAGAGATTTGCGTGTCTTTATCGGGACCTTTGCCTGCGGCACCTTCCATTCTGACCAAGGCACTGCGTTTGCCTCTAAGGATTACAAGGATGCAATGAAGTCGCTGGCGGTGCTGGTGCAATTTTTGTCTCCATACAGGCCTGAGGGCTCATGAAGGCATGGCTTATGTCTCTCTTGCAGCAGCATTATTGGTGGAGTGTCTTGTATAGACAGACTTGTAATTATGTCCTTTCTTGTGACATTTGTCAACAGATTAGGCCGTCCACAGTTCCACGTCCACCACATACGCAACTTTACATTTCAAATCATCTATTTGGTTGTATTTACCTTCATCACTGCGGCTCTTTGTCGTCAGACACTGCATATAAACATATTTTAGTTGCAGCGAATTCATGCACTAGATTCCTTTGGGTTTGGTTGCAACGTAGTGGCGACGCTCGAAATGTCATTAGAGATTTGCGTGTCTTTATCGGGACCTTTGCCTGCGGCACCTTCCATTCTGACCAAGGCACTGCGTTTGCCTCTAAGGATTACAAGGATGCAATGAAGTCGCTGGCGGTGCTGGTGCAATTTTTGTCTCCATACAGGCCTGAGGGCAATTCCGTAGTGGAGCGAATGAACCGTGACTTAAAGCAATCTTTGACAGCTAGAGTTTTAGGTGCTGGCAGGAGTTGGCTGACTCATTTGTATGGGGTCCAACATGCACTAAATAATCTCCTTAGAAGATCTCTCGGTGGGCGGACCCCATTCGTAATGCACTTTGGCATTAAAATGTTTGTGCCAGACCTTGATGGTCTAGACGTTGTGGAGCCTTTGAAGTAGATAACCATTGTGCTATGTTACAGGATCTACAAAAGACTTGAGATGCTCTTGCAAAGGATTATTTGTCCTCGTCCACGGATGCAGCAGTGCTGATTCCTGTAACTGGCTGGCTTCCTAAAGTTGGTGATCTAGTCCGAGAGAAGTTGGAGAACAAAAATGAATTTGGTCCATCCTACCGTGCACCGGTCCCAGTTCTTGGATTAAAGAGTACACGTACTGTGATTTTACCTCCACTACTTGGTCGGAAGGAGAATAGGTTAATTTCCATTGAACATGTCAAGTTACACCATTTGGCCAATACTGAATAATATGCCTAGAAGCATTCCTCGGCGGGATGTTTCTTTGCACCCGATGTCTTCCACAATGATTCCTTGGCAACCGGAACGCGAAGTGGAGATCTTGGTTGATTTGTTGCCTGTTTCAACTTCAAATGCTATGCATCATGACTATGCTTCTCCGCCAGTGGAGCCTACCGTTGTCGTTCCCGATACTATGCTCCATTCAACATTTAATGCTGATCAGCCCCCATTGTTTCGCCTGGGTGCTAGTGGTTATTATTTGGACAGAGATAACTTTTCTTCAAATCCTTCATCATCTTCATCGACTACCACTTAGGCGGAGCCCTGAAGTCAATTTTCCATTTTCTTTTCATGGTTTTGAAAAACTTATCTGATTCCCCATGGACATACATATGGATGGTGCTTGCGATGGTGTTTCTCTTTATGTGGATTGGGTTCGTGTTAGACTTGGCATCTTTTGGCGTGTTTCCCCTGACTTTTTGCTTTCTGACCTCCCGGTTTTGACTCTGTTTTTGCTGGTGTGATGATTCTGCGCACTTTCCTCACTGCGGTCCAGTGGGAAAGTGCAAGTGCTCCTGTATGAAATGTGTTATGGATTGGTGTTTCCATGATTGGCCTATTTGGTTTATGTGTCAGTCCCTTGTAAAGTGCACTGCGAGTGCCAGGGCCTATAGACCAAATGCTGTTGGTGGGCTGCAGCACTGGATTGTGCCACCCACGCAAACAGCCCGTAAAGTGTAACTCGGGCCTGCCAACGCAGAGCCTGTGCGCAGCCTGGGGCTGCCATGTTGACTTGGCAAGTGCACACACTTGCAAGTCCCTAAACCTTCCCTTTGCTACATGTTAGTCACCCCTAAGGTAGGCCCAAGGTACCCCTGTGGGCAGGGTGCGGTGTATGCGAAAGGTAGGACATGCCCGGGTGTGTGCGGCATGTCCTGATAGTGAATTACAGCCTAGTTCGTTTTTCACTATTGCAAGGCTACCTGTTCCCCTAGGCCAGAACGGGCAGTTTTGATTATTACAGCTTATAATCCTAACTGACCCCGGGAACGTGGTAGAAATTCGAGAGTAGTATGCTCTGGACTCAGAATGATAAAATGCATCTTTTAGTGAAGATGGTTTTAACATTCTGTGTTTGAAAATACCACTTTTAGAAAGTGGGTATTTTCTTGTCTAACCATCCAAGCCTGCCTCTGCGAGGTTGTGTATTCCTTGTCTGGAATGTGAGTGACAGGGGCTGGGGGATGCCAGGAGACAGGGTGAGTCTTCCCTCCACAATGCTGGCTCCACCTCCTGTGGTGCGTCTGATGTCCCTGGCCTACTCACTGAAAGAAGGGACGGAGACTTGTCAACAAAGTGCTCCAGAACTGGTTTGGACTAGGCGAAGGCCTCTCTGCCTTCAGAGAACAAAGGAATTTGGGATATAAATATTGGGGCCCTGACCCCATGAATTTAGATCTCGCTGGAATCAAGGAACCTGCCAAGACGAAGAGCTGGAAGAGCTGCCAGGAGGAGTACTGCCCCTTTGCTGTGTTGTTGCTTTGTTGGGTTGGCCTGCAGCTGCTGCTTCTGCCTTGGGCAGTGAAAGGACTGGATTGAACTTTCTACAAACTTGTGCTGAGTATCTCCAAGGGCCAGGAACCGAGCTGGCCTCCTGTTAAGAAGTCTCAGGGACTA